>SRQM01000424.1:0-23524 GCA_018360465.1 Claviceps humidiphila
CGTCGCCTCTTTGACGAGATCGAATGACTTAGATCTACCCCATGTGGATTATCTAACTCTTTTGTGGTGGTATAAACATATTTCATCAGGCTATATTGACCTTTATCAATGCTACAAGGCTTAGTCGCGGAAGGTAGCACATTGCACTGTCTGATGTGCAGTAGTCGCACCTAATAATTGTATATCAGTCTAGGAATTGCATGGGGTTGAATAGTCAATAGCAGTCTATTTGAGCAGTCTATTTGAGCAGTCATTGGCCTCCTAAGGCACGTTGCTATGGAAGAAGGTCACTCACTATAGCTGAAGAATCGCGTAGATTAATCAGTAGATAACTATGCCAGGGAAGTTTTCTTGTATTTTATACAGTTCATGTTTCTACTTCGGCCTTGTTATATGAGGTTTATCTGTACTCCGATGACCTCACGCTTGGTAGTCTCCTGTGACTCGTGAGTCGCAAGTAGATTGGCTACCCTCTAATATAATCCGGACGCCGAACGAAGGGCCACTACATTGCCCTGCGACGCACTCTCTTTCTTCTTAGATCCAATATCCATAACAACTGCTCAGGATGTCCTGAAAGCGATGTGTCTTGGTCCAAAGTATGCGCAAATCGCTTGAGTGAGACATAAATCAACTTTAGATGACAGGCTGTACCGCCCGTGAACGTGCCAGGAGATACGAGATGCCCACTGTCGGTAATGCATTTCTTCAGTGATAAACTGCACGAACTCTCGATAAAATATCGAGATTTGGGTGTATCAAGAAACTTGCGACTAGGGAGACTCGATAGGCATTACTTTCACTTGAACGCGGCCGTAGGATCACATAATAAAGATCGCTTGTCAATTGTCTACCTAGGTAGTTGGCAAAATCCACCATACCTACCTACGTGCCTAGGGATAACAACACGACGGGCCATCCACGCCCATTGTGGTTGCAGATGGGACGCAATGCGGCCTCAGCTGTCAATGAAAGAAGTAGATCGTCAGCGACTGTCGTAGTGTGGGTTTGGGAGGGGGCTTGTCGATAAATTGGCAGGTAAGCTGGCTTGAAGATATTGGTACACGTAGCTCGAAATTTAATTTTTGCCGATGATACTACCAGATCATGGGCTCAGACGGTCTTCAATCCAGTCGCAATCAATCAACAAACGTTTTCCGATGTTCCGGAGCCTCATAAGAACTTCCACAAAGCGGATCGTTCATATGACTATGCATGAGGGGAAAGAATCCAAGGTTTGATTGAGTGCATCGAGCCGTTTGGCGCGGTAAAATTATTCGCCCGAAAGTGAAAGTATCTCGACTCCCACCCTAAACCACCTCACGGCAAAAACGTTACAGCCACTTTACTTACTTGTGCATCCTTAATCTATAGTTTTTCATACGTTGTTAGAAAGAAATGGCCTTCATCTCTAATATTGAGTATCCTTTTTTGAAAACGCGAATGCAGTCATCTAGTAACGGGGTGAAGAGTAAGTTAGGATGCCAGTTTAATGCAATTGTTAACGCTTTCTCTATCATCACCCCTCTGCAACACATCAGTTCATTTGTTTGAACCGCATCAACATGGAGTGCTCATGTGCGATTATAATATTTTATGTGGTATTCGAAAGCGATAATGTTTCTCCTCAATATAGAGTTATTTTCCCATGCGCAAATGCATCCGTCAAGCCGCGATGCAATCTGTTCTGTTGTTCATTACTGCCTCGTAAGCCGGGCAGCCCTAGATCACGTGGCCCGTTTTTTAATCTGGTTGGCAAAACCCATCTGCAACCGCCACCGGGCTTTGCGGACTTTTTAAAAGTGGGGGGCAGTTGGCGATGGGTGCACCCTGGCACTTGGCGATGGTAAGTGATCTCCCCAGTAGATGGGGTCGGGCCGGAACAACTGTAGCCTCGCCCTCCGGCCCCTTTTAGCTGCATGTTTCTTTTCCGAACATGTGCATCTCGTCACCCACCAACCCAATCGCCACGGGACTCGAATGAGCCTACGGAAGAACTTCGACCTCGCAGCCCACACAAGTTACAACGCTTTAGGTCCTCACAACTTGACCAGGTTTTGCTTGTTTGACTCGCTTTCCCTCCACACCTCTTTGTCGCAAAGTCGGGTGATGGGCCCTATCTTGTAGCAATGGCTATTCAGTACGCCTCTCCCATCCCGCCAACTCGGTGGCTGCCGCGAGGCTGACAATTTGGCAGATATTTGATTTTATTGTCTCGGCAGGGCAAGGTGGTTCGTCATCCTCGCTGAGCAATAATGATGTCGACTCCAACGTCTTGTCACCGCTGACCCCGAAACAACCTGCAGCGTCTGGCCAAGTGGTTTACCACGTTGTCTCCCAAGGAAAAAGCCAAGATTGTCAAGGACGTGGCGCAGCTGGTCCTCGCTCGTCGAACACGGATGTGCAACTTCCTGGAGTATAAGGGTTTGTATTTCTCTTCCCCTGCGGAACGAATTGAGACAAACGAATGATCTCCTTCCGTGGCAACTCGGCTAACGTGCCCTCTTGATAGACACAAAGATTGTATACCGTCGATATGCGTCACTCTTCTTCATTGCCGGATGCTCGTCCGACGACAACGAACTCATCAGCTTAGAAATCATTCACCGCTACGTCGAACAAATGGACAAGTACTACGGCAACGTCTGCGAACTCGACATCATCTTCTCCTTTACCAAAGCCTACTATATTCTCGATGAGCTGCTGCTCGCCGGTGAACTACAGGAAAGCAGCAAGAAAAACGTTCTACGATGCATAGGGCAGCAGGACTCCCTAGAAGATATGGAGGTGCGTACAAGTTACTGATCTTGATTGTGGTGCTGTTGATGGCGACCCCACCATTCTACGTGACCGGAGATGCGTCGACCTGCGCGAGTTTCCCATTTGCACTCAGCTACCCAGGCAAGGAAGTGAAGTCAGCTGACGCGAGTTCACTTGTGTGTATTTCCACAACATCAGGTCGAGGACGACGTGACCAAAATTATGTGAATAGGCCGAATTGCAATAGTGACGCGGCCTGAGGGAAGTCACACGAAGAGCCAGCCACCGATTTTCTTCTCTTGCGGCGAACACCATGTCAGCGATGCCGATCCACGAACCGCCGCTTTTTACATTGAAGGATATTGCCGCTTGCATGTATCCAAGACGAAACTTGGCAAAACCACATACACACTGCCGTGACCAGGAATCGTGATGTGTTGTGACTGCAGCTGTTACGAGATCAACGTTGAGAGTGACATTGACACCACAATAGCAGGCAAATCAGGCGAATAGCGAAGTCAATGAGAGCCTGAGGCAGGCGGGCTTGGTATGACCGACACAGGACCAAGCAACAAATTGGCCGTCGAGTATCACGAAAATCGGCGCCGCTTTCAGGACGAAGGGAGGCTCGGGCACTTGCGACTCTACAGACAGACTTGCTGGGAGATGACAATTGTGTCAGGGTTGTGTGTGTGTGTGTATTTATCTTTGAGGATGGACCACCATCCTCTGTAATATCGAGAGATAGAAGCCCCTTTGCAGCGTCAGTTGTTTGCATGAGGACCGATACTGTTCTCCTTGGCACCAAGCGAGACGGTGCGAAATACACGGACGAAGCATGAATAGTCTTATCAGCCCGTGGTGCGGCTGCGCCACGTCATTGGCTGTGGTGCGCTTGTCGCGTTGATCAGCGAAAGCTCCGGATATCGCAGACTCGCAACTTGACGGTTGCAACTTGCTGATCCCGATGGCGCAAACGTGTTCACAAGATCAGCATATGACTGGTAGCTTACGCAGACGATTCTAACCACCATCATCATCATCACGCGCCGATGCCGCTACAAGGGGATGCTCTGTGCCCCGCTCCTATGTACGCGATCCTGTGAGTCTGTGACAGACTTGAAGCAAGCGGAGGACGGATCGCGTTGCATCATGCGCGGCATTTGTTTAACGGCCCACCGAGAAGAGGGACACATATGCGCATTTTACAGGCTTACGCACACAAGATCGCACTTATTAGCTGAACGTCTGAAGCTCGTCACCTCATCAAGCTGCATGCGGCGCTTGGTTCCGCCAACTTCGTCAATACTCCGCTCATTCCGTGCCTTTCCCCATACAGCCACCGCCCCACGCTGTTTCCTCGTTCGTCATCCTCATCCAGCCATTCGCTCCGGCCGCCTCCGAACCCCAATCCCGGCTTCCACGAGCAGCAATGCCTGCCTGTACCAGCTCTTGTTCTCCAGCCTGGGCCAGACAATTCCTGACGAACTCGAAATACGTTGGAGCACTGACGCGCATGTCTACCCTCTCCACCAGCATTGTCAGCAGCTGCCGATCACGAACCGACTTCAGTGTCATCATTCACTCGGAATCCCGTCGCGTCTACCAGCTACGAAATTAACATCTCGGCTCGAAACAGGACCACCATCTTTACGAATCACACGACTCTCGAAGCACGTCGCGCTCAGCGATCCATCCACGAGCCGAAACACCATTCCTTGGTACTGAAACAGCTTGCACAACCACCGTCGTCGGCCGCGCTTCACTGAATATCCCTCGGGGCGCAGAAGGCATCACTCTGGGCACACCGTTGTCCTTTGACTGATCAAAGCTTCTGCCATCGGCTCACACTGTCGCTTTGTTTTCATCACTGGCAACGCGATCGGACTCTGCAGCTGCTCTATTGGCGACGAATACTTCTACAATTATCGCTTTTATCAGGGTCTTGGGCCTTGACTTTTCCACATCTTTCCCGCAAGACGCGTGGCAGTGCCATAGGCGCCAAGATGAAAGTATGCCTGGTTCATCCGCGCGCACAGAGTCGAAGGTGTGCTCGAATGATCGCGTTTTGCTAATCACGATACGCCACAGTATATTCCCGGTCAAGACTTTGAAGGCGTCACGCGCGCGCTTAATTTCAACACTCCCGACTGCAGCGTAACGGGCGACTGCGACCTATACACGACGAAATCGACCGGCGCTGATAAAAAGCTCTATAGGAGTATTGAAAAAGAGCTCTGCTCACAACATGCCGCTCTTTTGCAGTTTAGCGCCAGCTTATCGCCGCCCGATCGCGAGCATATGCTGGCGACCTCACCGGACCTGCAGCTGTTCTCGACGGCGAGTCCCTTTGGTCCCTTGTCGGAAATGTCGAGCAGGAGGACCTTTGCGTATTTGATTGCAACACTCAACGCGAGTCATCCACATTATGACTTCTCCCACGTATTGCGACCTGCCGATTTCAAGCGCGAGCGCAACCTGCGTCGCGTCATGGTGAACCTAGACTCTATTCTCCAAAACGTACGGCCTGGCTTCGACGCCGCCTCGTTTGACTCATCACAGGGCGGTGAGCCAGGTTCGGTCTGGGGCCCGCAATGCTGGTCCCTGATTGACAAGGAAATGGGTCTCAGCGAGTGCACCATTTTCAGCTGGCGTCCCAACCCGGATCCGCTTGAAGAAGACGAAAGCGCCATCTGGGCCGCGCACTACTTCTTCTTCAACCGAGCCTTGAAACGAGTCGCCTATCTTTATGTCAGGGTCGTGCCGGTCGTTTCGTCCAACAGTCCTTCTTCGCGCCGTTCGTGGCGCACCGGCCAGTCGCACATGAGTGCCGACTTTGATGATGTTACTTCCACAAGACGAACCTCGCATGGGCTGGGCCAATATACGTCCGGGGGTGCGTATTCGTTTGACGACGATGAGAACCGCTTGGATGATGGCTTGTTTTGGAATCGAGGTGAAGACGGTGGCCTGGTTTTATTCTCGGATGATGACTACTTTGACGATGATGACGATGAGATGGATGATGAGGATGATGAGAATGACGGGCAGGAGGACGGGGCGGATGTTACGGGCAATGGGCGGCGGATGAGTGAGGATGTTGCTGGGCGGATGGAGATCTAGGCGTGTCGTGTTGTTTTGGGGGACTTTCAACATTCTTGGGCAGGATGGCGATGCGGTCAGCGAGCTACCTGGTCTCATGTGCTTCAACGACTCATCTCAACTCAACTCAAACTCCGGATCACGAAGGGCTGCGAAATTTGGGCCCCCTCATTTTCTTCATTTTTTGGATGCTATCATGAATTCCCAAGTCACTGTCTTCGTTCGTGTGGCGAGGGAAGCGAATTTCTGGTTAGGGGGAGTGAGTAGCGGACTGGACTGGTGGACTGGAAAACCAAGGTTCATAGGTAAGGCAAGGCTGAGGAGTGCAACTGTTTTGGGTTTCTTTCTTCGCACCTTTTCTTCTACCCGGATTCTCCGGTAACGTCAAGTATTGCAGTGGTGTCTTCTTCCATTGATTGATTTTGCAGCCTTCGGTCTAGCTCAGATTGTTCTTCTACGTTTGACTCAGGTATCGCTTGCTTCAACTTGTATGACTTTTATTTTTTCAAGGTCTTCCGTTTTGGGGCGTTTGAATGCTTAGGTAACTGCAAATGCGAGGCATGAGAATGACTTTCGCGTGTGACGAAGACGTGTTTGAGAGGTGTTACGTGTCCGGGCGGTCGTGATCATCTGGCCGAGTCGGGACGTAAGATAGTGAGCCTTGAGCCTTTGGGAGAGTGGTGAAGGTCCCAAAAAGGTGCTCATTGCGCATACAACATGCATCAGCTGCCTTTTCGGCCGTTGGGAATAGGTGCAACCTACCCCGAAGGAAACTGAGCACACCGCACAACGAGACCCTACCTATGTAGCTTTGCTCATGCTCCTCCAGGCAGTACATAGGTACTCACGGCCCATCAGTGACACAACGAACTCATGTAGTCAGAGATTGCATTGCGGCGAAGGTCCCTATGATGAATGGCCTCGCAACTGATGGTAGAGTTCAGAGATGTAGGTATGTAGAATCTTCTGGATTGTGCCTCAAGCTATCATCGAAGTCCGATCAAGGACGGATGGCAATCGCAAGTTATAACTAGGTACATACATACCGGTAGTTACTCGTCGACCTCATCCTCTGAAATCATAATATATGACACGAAATATATCGTCAGGAAGGTTGTACTGGAGATCCGTACTCGAATCAGTTCCGGATTGATGCTGTATTGGAATAGAGTCGAGCGTGTATCGCAATGTTATTGCAATACGCATCGAATATAGAATTGAAGCAAAACTTTTGGCCAAGCTCGCACCACGTAGCACGGTTGCGGAAATGGAAATTGCTGTGACCTGTCAATGGTTCACGCTACGGCCAGCACGTCCACTGGCGGTCCACTAGCAGTCCGCTGGCAGTCCGCTGGCAATTTCATCCGTGGTATTTTTCAGAACCCGAAAGTTTGGCTTTCTAGGAACCTGGAAGAGCGTGCCACGTGGCTCAGAAGATCTGATACGTATCAGTTTGCTGAAATGCGAGATTTCAGTAACGTAGCGCGAGATTTTCCATCTTATTACATAGTCAACCAATATGCTGTTACACCACTCAATTAAGTTGATAGAACTGATTTGAACGCAGACACTCGCCTGAATCTAACCCCATTGAGCATATCTGGGAGCAATTGAAGCGATGAAGAAGGAATATACCGGAGTTTCTTTTATTCTGGCTTGTACACAATCGAACCCGATTGCTTTTAAGCCTATAATGAGCCCATTCCGCTGCTTGGAACCCGAGTTGTTGTAATCACAAGTTCAAGGTGCAATTCTGACCGGCAGAGCGCAAAATCCACTCCTGGGTCTGTCCATCGCCGCGCTCAACAGCGCATTCATCTGTTTATCAAACGCGACAAAACTACGCAAGAGGCTTTTCAAGACACTTGAGCGCGAATTGGAACCTTTTTCAGGCATGCTCTTCTCTCAAAATGCGCCTTGTGCGGCTTCGCGATGCATGACTCCCCTTGCCTTGAGGTACCTATCGTGCGATTGTCTCCATAGAAACATGAGGAGCGCATATTTCTTGAAGCTCTTTGGTGGTAGTGAATGACTCTTGATTTATGTTTGTCTGGAAGTGTCGCAAATCGTGTTTTGTTGGCTTAGTCGGGTGCCCTCGCCCTTTTGGATCCCCCAATCTTGGGTAGTGAACCGTTTGTTGATGCCATAAACGAGGCTTGGGAGAATACCCTCATCGTTAGCGATCTGCTTGGCCGATTTGCCTGCTGTTAAGACTGAAATTCTGAATAGACGCGACTGCTAGTGCGTGCCGTCAAATGTTTTTGAATGGCTTCAAAGGGCGTGGTGGCGTAGCTATGGCTGCTCAAAGATGATGGGTTGGTTTTTGGATGAAGCTAAATTGACGCGTCGCGACGAAAAGTGGGGAGATTTTCGCAACAACGTACCTCCTACAAGCGGCATGTAACATGTTGCAATACATACTTGAGCGCGACTTAGTATCTTTTTAGGGGCTAGAATTAGGCGTCACGTAGCTCCGTCATGCTTGAGGTGCCGTTTAATCGACTGCGTAGAAATATGAGGCACGAAGCTCATTCGTGGTCAGCTCGAAATTTGGCAGTTTGGCCGGTTGGCAGCTTTGTCGGGTTTGTGGGGAGCGGATCTAAGGTTGGGCTGTTAGGTACTTACTTAGGTACCTAGGTAGGTAGGTAGGTAGGTACTTACTACTACGGCACTGGGGCTCGCTGGTTCACAGGACGGCGCCAGTGCATTGGAGCCGCTAGACTACAGGTGCTGCCAGCACATCGAGGTCGCTGGATTACGGGCGCTTTTAGCTCGTCAGAGATAGGTTATCATCCCGTCGGAGATAGGTATCATCTCGGCCCTCGGGATTCATCATGTATTCGGGAATCGGGATATACTTTAAGTGGATCAAGTAACTTGATACACTATGATACAGACAGGAGGACAGACAGGAGGACAATGGACATTGTGTATATATATCGCTGGTTCTCCCCTCCATCTCTGAGGGATATCACACACCTTCAGAGTTCTTTGTAGAGCCATAGTCATTCATCGTGTCTCAGACTCTCGGACATTCAGTTCAAGCCCAGAATACTGCCCTTGTGACTTGTCACAGATACGGTACTCGAGAAAGTGACTATACAATATTGTATAAACCCATTGCGTTCAATGCGTTGCCCGTCGTGAGAATCACGGAGTGTCCACTGTCTGCTCTTTCCAGTCTTGCCTAGTCTTGTCTCCAGCCAACGTCACCAACGTGTACACTCTTCCTCCTTATCAACTCATCGAGATTCGATACATCCGTCTTCGAAACACTCAAATCACCATGCACGCTCTCAGTCTTTTGGCAATCCTTCTGCCCCTGGTGAAGGCCAACTTGCACATTCAGTGCTATTGCATGACATGGAACGAGCAACAGCCTTGGAGCCAAAACACGGGGTTGACCGAATACGTTTGCGTAAAACAATACCCGGGTGTGGTATGTATGATGAGTTACGACATGATACCAACAAAGTTACAAAAGGAGTTATGCTGACCAGGTTTCTCATGTTCTGTCAACAAAAGGCCCAATACGACAAAGTCCTTAAACGTGTGAGTGGCAAGTGCCTCTAAATTCTAATCATGTCCCGAGTTCCGGCCCACTCACACTGCTGCATCATGGGCATGATGCAAGACGCAGACACTGATGCTTTCTTTCTAGTGTGTGAATGTGACGGCGGGCTGGGTGTTCAATGGCCAGAAGTGGGAGAATCAGTGCAAAGATGCCTCTTCTCACGGCTACTTTCCCATTGTAAATGGGAAGGCCGATCTGTCCGGCCCACCTGCCACAGACGCGATTGCTGTGGGCTCCTGCCCTAATTTTGATTAAGACGCACAGCGAGGACGAACGTCAACGAGCAGTTGAGCGTCGAGCTCATGTACCATGTTCACACGCGGTCATTATCGTCATACGATCATAATCATGTCATGTCCTGCATGTGTGGTCGCATGGCTTGAGGCTGCAACAAGTCATCAGCACTGAGCAGCGTAGTTTGGCATGAGTCTATGTTGAAAACAACAGTCGGCGACTCGGCGCAGCCGTCTGGCTACTGGATTGTGCTTGTGTTATGAAGTTGTATACACCCCTATATACCCTGCGATAAGCTAAAGCAAAAATCAGCTTAACAAATCTTTTGACATGGGCGAATGGGCGAAGCTGTCTTATCTTCATTTTCTTACGAAAGGTAGCGTGTGTGTGACTACGTTACTTTTGCTATTCAGGACTATCATGTAACCATGTTGTCTACATCTCTCACGAGTCACTGCTCAGCTCTGAAACTCTGTCACTCTCTCTGTTTCGCATCCTTTGTTTGACACATACAGCTTATCGAGGCTTGTAAGGTCACAAGTTACAACAGAGTGAAGACTGAGGACAACATGTCAACGGTGGGTGTCGATGCTTGAAGGTCTTAATCTCTACATGTGCGAGGTCCTGTCTCTTTATATACCTACCTCCTACTCCGTATGAGGTACCTGCCCATCGCATTCTCTGACTTCCTGCGGACCCACTCCCTGCCACTTGTCCCACACAGCTTTAATCTTCGACCTGAAAATTTATCCATTGACTTCCGTCACATCCGTGAGGCTCAGTCAATCAAGACAGCTAAAATTCGTGTCTTTTCATATCCGTGTATCATCTCGATTCTCACTCGCTGTGAGATCGTCGGAAGCCCGGAGCCTTTGGCATCTCAGACTGGCCGGGCCGTCGGGGCTCGCGGGAACAGGATCGCGCTTATCTTTCTTTTTCTTTTGGCAATGGCCGGCAAGTTTGGAGACGAGGGGCGCCACAACTTGCGCAGCGACCGCGCAATGTTGAATGCGTATATTACACTTCTTCTTTATTACAGCGGACGTATCTTCTGCTTAACTAACCAGCTTAGAGCTATCATCTATGTATGGTAGGTATGTATTCTGTAGATACATCATACTTGTCTACAGGTATCATACGGAGTACATACATACATATGTACATACATAAACTGCCTGAATAAACGGAATAAACGTGCGTTGATACCCGCCGGTCCCGCCCTTTACTGCCGAATGAGCCACGGCCAGCCCCCAGGGGTGCGCCGGTTAATAATAGCATGGCCTATGGGAGGCTGGAGCCGCGAAACTGGTGTACATACTCCGTAGGTAAGAATGACTTCAGTCGAGCAGACTACCTGACCTAACGTAGAAGGTACTAATAACTATAAGAGGGCCGAGGCCGCAAATATCGACTTCCAACTTCATACGAGTTCCCTTACACTTGGCGTTGTAAACATTCCCCTTCACGCACTTACCATACTTCGACACTGGCCCAGAACGAGGAATCAAGACTTCATGTTCACCAGGCTCTGGTTAATTTCATCTCTAGTAATTTCAGGAAGCAAAGTTAGCAAAGTAGTCCAATTGTTCGGTCTAAACGATGAAGTTCAGTACAGTCGTTGGCACCTTTGCCCTCTCTATCCTCGAGGCATACCGTGTCTATGCCAGCCCGATTGATCCCGTCTCTCCGGAGACCCAGTCTTTGGAAGCGAGGACACCTGAGTACTGTTGTATGCGAATGTAAGTTGGTTTCTCATGTACAATATATAGCCTATTTGGCACCCACGGAGCTGTAGCCTGACATCCTGTCCGTATTGTCTGCCTTTTTGGCTAACCCAAGTCGATGAACAAATAGCCAGGGCCACGGCTTTGCACGGTCCCAGTTTGTCCCCTTTGTCGGGAGTGTCGCGGGTAGGCCTGGAAGAGTACGCGTTCTCACAGTGAACAACGGCTGTGTGGTCTACGTTGAACAAGGAAGCACGCCACCGAGTCAAGGCGGTTGTTCCGATTGGATTGGACGGTCTGAAAACTGCCCAGGCGGGCCACCTCGCGTCTTTAGCAGGCCTGCAGAATTTTGTCAGATGTACGACAAGATCTAGGTAGACGATAGGACTGCTGCCCTGGAACGCACCAGGGGCTCGAAGCTTGGAAAGAATATACGATGGCTTGAGCCTTGGCAGGCTTGTGAAGTTGCGAAGTTGCGATATCGGATAGGACTCTTGGAGCTTGGGAGAGGGAACTTTGGGAGAGGGCCGTGGCCATCACAGCTGATCAAAGCATCACATGCGCAATGATTAAGCTTCTGCATGATCTGGAGTAGCAGGAGATGACTTACATGTATGCATATAGGAAGGTCGCCTCAAACTACGTATTGCGATGCATCTGGTGCACTGAGGCCTAGCCCAGACCCTTGTTCAACTTAGTTTTGGGACACCCTTGTATCTACCATCTTGCAGCCTCTCAATGACAAAAACGTGTCAACAAACGACGGACACCTCGTTTTGACGATGACGAACACTGGTCTCGCGACACTTCTATTGGATGCACTTATACTAAAATACACATGAGAAAAGCGCTCACAAAGCATCATATGCTCGCGATTATTCCTCATCTTCGATTTCCTGATCAAACTCAGGGCTATCGAGAAGGCCGCCGTGTTCCTGATTGTTGCCAGGAATATCAACCTCTTGGTAGCCTTGTAAGACTTCCTCCTCCGCTTCACGCAAATCGCTCTCATCCTTCTCGGCGACTCCCAAGTTCCAACCACTGCCGAAGACACTCACATGCCTCAATGATATCAATATTGAGGCGGCTCCTGCGGTCTGCCAACAGAATCTTGGCGGATGAAAAAAGACGCTCACAGTCGTCAGACATTGGTGGGCAGGCTAAAACATCGAGCGCCATCTGTTTCATTTACATTAGTATGATAACTTGAGAAATGATGCAATGGGATTGTAGCTTACTTGGGCGAGCTGGGTTTGGGTCACCCGGCGTTTCATCCAATAATCAATGACATCAAAGTCTTTTTCTGCGGCAATGGGATCTTCGTCGGGATACTGCCGGAAGTGGTCGATGGCTTGGGGTGCCTGGCCGCCGACCACGTGCCTGTTCGTAAAGAATCGGGCGTATTTTGATGATGATGAAATCTTGCAGGGACTTGGTTCATCAACATCTCCAGATCGTGTCGGGGGAGCGGCGGATGATGCTTGGTGATGCTCTTCATCCCAGACTTGAAGGACTTGCTTACGTGCGCCGGGTATCCACGTGGCCTTCGTGGTCGGATATTTGTCCCATTGCTGATGAAACCAGTTCACACTTGCGTCATATAGCAAGAACAAGGACGATGACGCGAAGGCTCAGGACGCTCTTGCGAAATGCAAGCGGTACGAGTTCCTGTTTAAATGTAGTGGAGAAGCCTTTGAAAAGGCGGAAAAATACTATAACCATTGCGACAAGGCGGCCGCGTACTATCTTGCCATCGTCCTCGACCCCCGCGACAAGATGAATTGGTTTCATCAGCAATGGGACAAATATCCTACCACGAAGGCCACGTGGATACCCGGCGTACGTAAGCAAGTCTCTGCTTCTGTAGCAGGGCATAGTGGTTAGCTATCGGAGTGAGGAGTGAGGAGGGAGGAGGGAGGAGGGAGGAGATTCAGGAGATAAAGGTAAAGGAAGCGTCGTGTACTTTCCACGCGGCCACCATGCACGTTGAAGGGCATAGCACCTTCCTGAGCAACTGGACTAACGCCATCGACATGTTGATGGATATGATCGGCGAGGCGAGCGGTCGCCAAAAGGCAAGTAATGGCGTTAGTCCAATTGCTAAGGAAGGTGCCATGCCCTTCGAAGTGCATGGTGGCCGCGAGGAAAGTCTCCAGAGCGTCCTGTATGAGTTCCAGCTCGAGCCAGCACCGACGGGATTCCATTCTTGCCAAATTTGAGCAAGCGATCCCTGACCACTAGAAAGCGATTGGCAGCCAGGAAGATGGAATTCCATCGAGTTGTGTAACGTGTTCGGGCAAATGAACTGGATGTAATAAGAAGGTAAGCTTGTGTGGTTGACAAAGAGGTGGTGCGCCGAAAGAGAGGGCTTATTAGCGACACCCGAAAGGAGCTTAGCGCACGAAGTGCGTCATAGAGCCTAGAGGGGTATAGGGTCCGTAGGGATCTCGTAGAACTTACCTAGGTACATATACATACCTGCGTGAAAAGAAGGGGCAGAATACAGGTACATGTACTCCGTAGCAAATGGAGCCAAGTCACCTGAAGATTGTCGCTTTCGTCGGCGACTTTGGTCTCCCCAAACTGCTGCTTGCGCTGCCCCGAGCCGCGAAACAACGTAATGTTGTTTCGCATCTTCCCAAGCGATCCCTTATTTCTCCACGCAATTGCTTCCGCGGGTTTATTCACTTCTTTTTGGGCATTTTGAAGAGCTTTGTCGTTCGCGGCATTTCCACGCGTAAAAGCCTGTGCCGAAAGGTTGACGACATGCCCAAAGCACCTTAGCCGACGACGTCCCCTCATTGCTTTCGTCTTCAACTTCGGGCAGCAAAACAAAGTTAAAGCTTCAACGCATGCGTCGTTGGTACTAGCGTTATCGCTCATAGTGTACCCAAGTCGGTGCTTGATGTCGTACTCGATGAGCGTTGCCTCCAGTACTAGAGCGAGGGTTTTAGCAGTGTGTCGCCCTTGAATCTCCTTCAAGCCAAGGAGAACACGTCGGCGTACGCCCTTCGAGGTGATGAAGTGGTAATATGTTCCCAGGATGGGTGTCATCGACGGTGATGTCCACACGTCAAAGGAAATGGAGATACTACTTGCCGCCTCCTTCAACTCCTCCATCAGGCCGCGGCGTCTTGCAAGGAACTCCGACATTATCCAGGACCTGAGGGTTCGCGAGCTCCTTGGGAGCAGATTCCGATTGTTGACCCCCGAGAACTCGATGAGACAACGGAAGTATGTACATACTTCATCTACATATCAAGATTCAAGGCGCGCCACCGCAGCACAAAGAGGGACACATTAACATCCGAGATTGATCGAATGAGTGTCCCTGAGGATAGCGATGCAGTAGAAGAGGTTGAAGAGGATAAAGTCGAGGTTATAGACCTCCATCAAGTCGATAGGCAGCAAGTGTGGTGGTGAATGGCGATAGCTTCAATAGGCCGATATTAACGGGAGTCCCTTCAAGTCACCGGGGCCAAGTCCTCAAGTCCCGCGAGCAACCCAAGACGTCCCAATCCCGTCCCGTCAGCATGGTCCCGTCCCGATTGCAAACACTGTAGACTACATACATATCACCTTTTCTGTTTTCTTTACGACGGACGTAGCCTAACGGTTAACCAGATGCTGTAACAGGTATGTGCGTATGTACATGATACCCGCCCTATACTGCCGAATGATCAGGGGTGCCAGGTGTTCCGGTTAATAGCATGGTTGATTGGATCATTGGAGACAGCAGGCTGAAGCCGCGAAATTGGTGTACTACTGTGTACATACATCACAATGACTTCAATCGAGCGGGACTAAGCACCTATTGAGGCTATGTATGAGGTGACAGGTGATAGTGTCAATTTCGACTTCTGTGAGAAACGCATAATAACTACCCATTCCGCCAAAAAGGTCAAGTGAGTGACCAAGTTGCACATCTGCAGCTTGATCATGTCATATAGTGCATTGTCACAGCTGCACAGACGGCACTGTACAGACCGTGACAACTTCCAACTTCTTAGGAGTTTTGTTACACTTGGCATAAGTTGCAACGCGTTAAATCTATAATTTCTAGATACTACTCTCCTACATCGCACTCACTATACCTCGACACCGATGACTGGAGTCTGGCGGCCTGGCCTAGAACGAAGAATATTCATGAAGAACTCATTGTCAGTGGTCACCAGCCTCTCTTTCATTTCAGTGTTCACCTCCAATGACCTCCATTATCCATGGTTTAGTATTTGAGGAAGCAAAGGAGTCCAATCATAATTTATCCGATCTAAAAGTCTAAAGATGAAGTTCAGTACATACTACAGTCCGAGCTCGGCATGTTTGCCCTCGCTACCCTCGACACTCGAGGCATACCGTGTCTATGCCAGCCCGATTGATCCCGTCTCTCCGCCATCCGGAGACCCAGTCTTTGGAAGCGTCTAGCGAGGACAACTGAGTACTGTTGTATACAGTATGCGAGTGTAAGCTTGTCAACGTTTTTGGCCAACGGCCCGACGCAAAATTGCAAATCATTAATCAATGAAAAAATCGTGAGGGCGGCGGAGTTTTTCCTCTTTGTCGGGAGTGTCGGGACTCGGGGGTAGACGCGGAAGAGTACACGTCCTCGCAGTGGACAATGGGTCAATGGCAGCCCGGCTGTCACCTGTTTATTAATGTCAAGGAAGCACCTCAGTAAAGTCGGTTGTCCCGCTTGGATTGGAATGTCACTGACTCTCGCAACTGTGTCCATATTCTCGGGGCTCTGTAGACTTAGGTACCTACCTATACCCCAGTGAATCTCGAATGTGCCGGCCCCGGCAAACGCTGTGGCATCTGCCGGCAATCGCTGATTCGCTGTGCTGGGAAACGCTGTATTGTACATACATAGGTAGGTGCCTTAGGTACCTATGTAGTAGGTAGGTACATATGTACAGCGTCCCCGGCTGGAATGTCTCAGCCGGTGCCAATGTGCCTACACTTGTCACACAATGTCAACTCACAACACATTAGCCGACACAACTAACTCATCATGTTTGGGTTTTTTTGTCATCATTGTATGATATCTGACACGGAGCGGCAACAGAACAACTGGTGTGTAAAAGATTCCACAGAGCTGCCGCAGTTTTCCAGAGTGGCAGAGTCCTCGCAGGTCTCGCCTACATACCGGAGAACTCACTCCAACTCAAGACCAAGCTCATTGAGAGCGCAGCTAACGGGAGTAGACAGCTTACAATGATCAACAACATATCGGTATGCACGTCACTACATACGTTCATGTTTGTGATGCTGTCACTTCGTAAGATCACGGTGTGCATGCGACGCGTTCAACGCAGCCGCCGCCGCTCGGCGCTGGTTGAAGCTGGATCGCATGGCTGGCAAATTACAGACCCTTCTAGATTCAGAATCATAGCCGGGCTGATGAGGATAGCGAGCCTCAACTGTAGAAAGACGCAATGAACCCCCCCTCCCCTCTCTCCCCTGGACTATGCCACTATGGAGTATGGACTCATGGAGCCATCGCCAGCTCCGCCCCAAGACGGTCACTGTACTGTTCAACGCGAACACAAGATCAAGTCCATGGCAGTTTTCATCGGACGCCGTGAGATCTGAACAAAAAAGAAAGTAGGTGGTGACTGGATTACTGGATTCAGTGATAAGTTATAACTTAAGCTAAGAGCAGGAAAACGAGGAGGTACGGTTTAACTCCTTGGGTAGAGGAAGTCAACGAAATTGGATGAGCGCTCGCGTCGAATGACATGTGCGCTATCGCGACAGAGCTACAGAGTGACTGGGTGTGATATTTGGATTTCCGATCCGCCCAAAAAGCCAGAACACTGAGCTGGCAGAGAACTACCTAAGCTTAGTGCGGGATATATGTACCTAGTGCAGTGCAACGACCCCTGGCCGTTACAGAAGGTATCTAGCGTCCGACAGTCCCGGATTCCATCGCCTCTAACACTACATTACCATCGATAATCGCTAGGCGATACATACAAGGAACATATGCTCAAATCAGTTCCATTTTCGCAGTACATATCTAGGTACCTACCTATGTACCTACCGGACATTACATACCGGAGAACCCCAGTCCAACTTAAACAATCGAAATCCTCCGAGAGAATACGGTATGTATTAATACATAGGTATGTAACAACCTCTGCGCTCAGTCGTGTCAATTCACTCCACGCTCTTTCCGTTTAACTTTCCAAGTCCTGCCTCCAGCCAACGGGTACACTCTTCCACCTTGTCAAGCCATTATCACATCCTTTTTCGAAACACTCAATCACTATGCACGCCGTCAGTATTTTGGCCCTCCTGCTGCCCCTTGTGGCGGCCAACAGCCACAAGCAGTGCGATTGCATGACATGGGCGGATGGGCAGGACTGGGGTCACAACGCGATTCTCACTCACTTTGTTTGCGTCGAGGACTACAATCATCGGGTATGTACGATGACTTGCAAGTTGCAACTTTGTGCGAACTAGAAAGGAGATGTGCTGACTAGGTTCTCTCATTTTCTGTCCCAAAAAAGGCCGTTTACGACGACGTCTCTAAACGTGTAAGTGCCTGAAACTCAAGTCCTGACCCAAATCGCAAGACGCGGACACGTTCGATTCTCGAAGAGAATACTACAGATACTGATGCCCTCGTTTTTAGTGTGTGGCGACTGGGGACAATACAATCGATGGCGATGAATGGGAGGGTCTCTGCAGACGCTACGGTGTTGTTGAGGGCTTTGCACCCATTGGGCCCAAGAACGAGCCTGTATTCCCTAAATACCCTGCCCCGCCTCTCAGAGTCGGAGCAGTTGCGGGCTCATGTCCTGATCGGCCTTGAGACGGACAGCGAGGACGAATGGGCTTGTTGGAACTTGACTCCTGAGCGTCGAGCGCATGTATTTGTAGCCTTAGGGCTGGAGTCAGCAGCGCGTCTGTGATTAGTAATTACGTTACCGTTATTACTATTCGGGACCGCCATGTTGTCCGCATCTGTGCCACCCTTCAACTTTGAAGTTTTCATCCTTTGTGTCGGTTCGTAGGGGAAACAAATAATGGGCATGCATGCAAAACGAAACATAAACGAGTCTGTATTCTTCAGCTTGGCTTGTTCACCTTCGAGAGAGAGGAAGATGCTGATGGAATCAAGCCATATACCACATTGGCTCGTGGTGTTGGTGTAAGCCGATCGCATCCCATAATCCGTTCCTGTGCGATCGGTCTTTGGAGTCACATTGTGGCCACTGGCATCACGATGAAAACTCTATGAATATGATATGTCCTGTCTGAGCTGCGACTATTCGTAGTGGAGCGATTCCAACACTTTTGAACAATGGATGCCGCGCAGCTCGTCTGTTACTTCTTAGAATCAGATACAGCTTCAATCCTCGGACGGCTCTTCCTGAGAGTTAATTGACAGTTTGACTATACCACCTCAGTCCTCAGTCAACCAGGAAAATAGAAATTGTTGTCTGCTTCATACCTGGACATCACATTTCTTGCCTCCTATGAATCGCCCACTTCTCATCTGGACTCTGGACTCGGACGTAGCCTGGCCAGCTATATACCTATGTACAGTATGTGGTCCTATGTATATATACATGTCTACGTTGACATAGTCATACGGGGTATAGAGTAAAAACCGCCAGAATAAACGTGCACACCCGCCCTGGCCCCTATTGCAGAACGACCAGGGGTGGACCGGTTAATAGCATAGTCTATGGGGAAGATGGAGCCGCAAAATTGGTGTCCGGACTCCGGATACTCTGTAAATAACAATGACTTCAATCGAGCGGACTAGGTCACTAGATACTAACATACCTACGGAGTATAAGAGGTCGCAAATGTCGACTTCCAGCTTCTTACGAGACGAATTCCCCTACACTTGGCGTTATAAACACTTTCCCACACGGCACTTACTACCTATACATAATACCTAGACACTGTCACTGGCCCAAAACGTTATTTCAAGAACTCATTTTCACCAGTCTCTGATTAATTTCACCTCTCGAAGCTGAGGAAGCATTGAGAAAAGAAGTTCAGTTATCCGGAGACCGGTCTAAAGTTTAAACGATGAAGTTCAGTACAGTTCTCGGCACCTTTGCGGCTTTGCCCTCTCTACCCTCGAGGCATACCGTGTCTATGGCTCTATGCCAGCCCGATTGATCCCGTCTCTCCAGAGACTCAGTCTTTGGAAGCGAGGGCAACTGAGTACTGTTGTATGCGAGTGTAAGTTGGTGTCCCATGTACATTACATAGTCTATAGATGTACATAATTGGTACCCACAGAGCCGTAGTAGCCTAACGCTCTGTGACCTGTCCATCTTGTCTACCTCTTTGGCTAACGCAAGTCAATGAAGAAATAGTATAGGCCTCGGATTTGCACGAACCCAGTATGTCCCCTTTGTCGGGAGTAAAGTACACATCCTCACAGAGAACGGCGGCTGTGAGGTCTACGTTGATCAAGGAAGCACGCCACCGAGCCAAGGCGGTTGTCCTGGTTGGACTGTAGCGTCCGATAACTGTCCCCCAGGCGTCGGCAGGCAACCTCGACTCTTCAGTTTGCCTGCGGAAGCTTGTCAGAGGTTCAACAATATCTAAGCTAGCTGCCCTGGAAGGCATCAGGGGCTCTCGAAAGAACATGCGATGGCCTGCGGTGTCGGATAGGACTTTTGGAGCTTTAGAGGACCGTGGCCAATACACTATACGGCTGGCTCATCGCGCGCGGGCGCGGAGGAAGTAATTGTGTGAGGCATGGGGAGTGTTGCGCCGCGATATGGCTATGATCTTCGTCGAGGCGGACAAACGAGCAGAGGCACTGGCACTGATCGGTGATAGACACGCACAGGCGTGTAAATAGTCAGATAGATCATAGACAAAGACACGCGCACACATATGGATAGGACAAACAGATGGATAATCAGACGACTTATATGATATGACAAAACAACTGAATGCTAGGCAGACTTACAAACACACCCAGACCGACAATATCATAAACAAAATACAAGCATGAAACATACAGAGCGCCCGCACTAGCAATGGCCAATAGAGAGACAAAAAGTGTATATGTGAGTGTGCGCCAACGCGATACCTAAGCCTCTAGGCTCTCTCCCCCTCCAGACCCTAATTCCAGGGTAAAGTCGAACATCATCCATCAAGTTGCCCCGTTGCCATTCCTCGTCTGTCAAAATGCCTTTTTTGCAAGACATGTGTTACCCCGAGTGATGATCTGTACCAGCTTATAAACGAGGATAATGGCTTTTTTTTCTTGCTTGCCGTGCAGCCGTGGCGACCCCATGTTCTGCTTTTTTGTTTCTTTCCACAGCGAAATCCCTTAACAAGCCCTAATAAAGCCCCGAGTGAAATGATGAAGTCGTTATTGTACAATCGTGACATTGAGGTTCCAAGCCAATGGAGAAAGAATGTATAATCATGCGTGAGCCGATGCAGAATTGAAAGCGCAGGTGTGAAAGCAGCTTCAATTGCTAGTACCAGTCTCGGAGAGCCCATGCTGGCTGGGCAGCCGGTTCTTCAGCGGTAGCCGACAGACTGCTCACATCAGAAGCGGGAGAATCAAGACGCCCTGGGGTAGAACTGCCCGCACGAACCGTCTAGGAATCGTTCGGACGAACCTCCCGGCCGCTGGCCGTGCCGGTGCTGGGACCAGGCTTGGAGGCTGGGGCGTTGTTCCAGGACAGATACGTGTGGTCACCGAGTTTTCTGTGGGGGTTCACAAACGTTAAAAACATGGTTCCCATGTACGATGAAGATTAGGTGGTGCATGAGCAGGTGCTTACCTCGGTCGGATCAGATGCGTGGCCGTGAAGATGGCGCCAAGCAGGATACACACACCTCCCACGGCAATATAAGCGATGCCGAGGAAGTTGTTGCGTCCGCCCATGACAGTTCGAGTGGTGATGAGGACGGACTTGGTTCCTTCGTATTTTTCGGTGGGAAAGACTGTGACAGAATCAGCACGTTGACTTCAGTAATTTGACTACCACGAGCAGCGGAACATACAATCATCAATGGCAATTTGATAGGTCCCGGCGTCCATAGGTGTGTCGTCGTTGCGCTTGTACAGCTTGCTAAACGTAGGCAAGCCAGCAGTACGCATCCATACTTGGAACGCCTCCCATTCTCTGATGTTGGGTGGCGGGTTTTGCTCCGTGTAATTTTCAGGATATGCTTTGGCCCAGTTTGGCGGCGGTAGGATGTCAGACGGCTTATAGCTGGTCTTCCCGTAAAGATCCTTATCGCTGTCCCAGGCAATTCCTTTTTTGGTCATGTTGTACGGCTTAGGGTCTTTGGAGCCGGGTGCGCTCAGCCACATGGGGTCTCCGATGGAGTCGTTGAACATGGAGTTGGCGATGAGGCCGCAGGGGTAATAGGGCTTGTTCGTGCCGTCGCTGTCGGCGCCGTAGAGGGGCGTGCATTTTGACCCGGTGATATCGCCGTAGGAGCGGGCATCGCCCCTGAGCTGGCTGAGATCGCAAGACTCGGCATATCGACGGTGGTTTTGGTAGAAATTCGTCAGGTGATAGTATAGGAGAACAGGCGCACCCATGCGCTCGGGCGTGGTGAACTGCAGGTAGCAGCGATCACCTGTGGTTTCCACGCCATTGTACAGTGTAATGTTGACGTTCTTCTCGGCTGCCCACTTGGCGTTTACTGAGCCGTTGTTGTTTTTGAAGGCAGTCTGCACAGCATTGCCAGGCATGGGCACAAACTCGCTATTTGTAAAGTCGCCGCCATCTTGCAGACACCGGGTATAGTCCAATTTGATTTCTTGGACCTGGAGAATTCATCGGCAAACAAGAAGATGGCATTCGTTAGCTACATGGCAACAGAGTTCTTTTGTAGATTATGTGCGTGATGCAGCCCTCCTTACCTGTGAACTGGCGTAAAGAAGCAATCCACCTATGGGGGCGAATATGATGCCGATGCTGAAGAACAGGGGCAGAACGGTCTTGGGCGTTAAAATAGGTCTATAATGAGGTTCAGTATCCAAGAAGTCGACAAAGGCTCGTCACACTCGACGTATCGTAGGTGTTGGACGCAAAACATACTGCCAAGCCTTCAGACGTTGTTGCCGAAACGCCGTATCTAAAGAGGTGTTGTGTCAGCGGCATTCGCCAGCCCGCGCGAGGTCTGCGTTGCGACCATGGGCGCATGCCAAGACGTCGTGGTTTGCGCGACGGAATTGCGCTCACTTGGTGGTCTGCGACTCTTCTGCTTCTCCGGCTGCTTCGGCGAGGAATCGTGGGAGTGGATGGAATCGGACATTGCGAACGGGATCGCGGAGGCACGCGATGCGAAGGGATGTCGGAATGTGGAAACAAAGAGGCAGAGAAGGAAAGACAGTGACTAACGGTCGCGTCTACCTGGCGGTTCTCCTTCTGATGTCCGGACTCCGGTGTGCTTCTCGTGATGACTGATGATGCTCCTGGTGATGCTAGAAGTTGAGTTGACGTGAGATGCTGAGCCTCGGGGTCCGTCACAGTGGAGACTTGTGGCAGGGGGGCGGATGTGGATCGAGTCGGGAGTCGGGACACAAGGGGTGTGGCTTGAATAGGATAATGTGGCTGTGCTAAGATGCAAGTGGGTGCAGGGTAGGCTCGGGATGCCGCCTGTTTCTCTTCAAGCTTCTACTCCGTATCTGATGTCACTCGTGCTTATTCGAACCCGTCTGACCAGCGTTGTTTGTGCGTCCAATGAGCATTTTTCCTGCGTTCCCGATTCCTTAGACCGGGAAGATATCCAGCCTCCGTCTTGGTCGCGCAGCAAGGGGCGATTTGTGGACTCGCGGCTGAGACTTTACGGTCTTCCCCCGTTTTGCCCCTGGCTACCTCATGGTACTGTATATTAGTATTTACCTACATTTGCATGAGCAATGGTGTACCTACGCCGCATACCCGTATAGTCGGCAAGCCGAAGGCGACGGGAGAAAACGGTAGGCGAATGCTACTGCTGTTGGCAACGTGGTCTTGGTGATGCCACCCCTGATGCCAAGTATGGAAACGTGTTGGAACTTGGCTCGCATCTTTGCGGAGGGTATACAAAAAGTTCCCCTCCCAACGCATTCTCCACTACCCTGTCCTAAGTGGGGCTTGAACACAATTGGCCAGTGTCAAAGTCAAGTGGAGTCCGG
>SRQM01000425.1:0-23501 GCA_018360465.1 Claviceps humidiphila
TCTACGAACGAAAGGGTACATAAAAAGTGGAGAGTGTCACGAGAATTATGGAGAATGCTGTCCGGTTAGCAATTTTATGCTGTCCGAATAGGAATGCTCTTTTGGAGCGGCAGCTGGCGGCTACCTAGGTACCTACATATGTTGTGCAATGTGCATCCGCTTGCGGCTTCACGCAGTAAATTACGGCGCTGTGCCATTACTAATTAGGTATGGAAATTGTATGTCGCAAGATCGTAAGATCGCATGTTGCACAGTCGACTCGCCTCTTGCCGTTCATCTTTGTTGGCATCGGAATTTAGAACCAAGTGTGTGGAACTTTGCGGTTGACGCGACGCGTTGTTTCGTCTCCACACAAAATCGAGACCACTATCACGTGACCACACGCATCACAATCACCGGTTCCCTTTGCCTTACCCGTGCAACGTTGTGACGCAATCGAGTGGCCATGTTTCTGTGCCTTTGCGGCGTGTATTGACATGCCAATCGTCCCAGCGCGTGGGGGTATTTCGTGTAAAGAGTCAAGATGCATCAACAATATCTGGACCCTTTCTTCTGGCCTCGCCACGATCCATTAGTTAGCTCCAAGAACAATCAAAAACTAAGTAGATTGCTTAGTGAATGAAAAAGGGGTCGAAAGGAGATGAGAATGGTGCCCGAACGGACCACGGAGTGGCACTTCTGAAGTTCATTCCAGGACACCAGCGAATTGGTACTTACACAGGTGCGGAGTACAAGTTGAAGCCGCATCTCCTCTTCTTCTCCCTTTCTCCAGATTCCTCACGTCCATTTTTCCTCGCTACGTGGCAACCTACAGGAAGTTGCGCTCTGCTTTGGTACACACATATCAATTCGCTGAAATCGCTGTGTATCGGGCGTATTTCCTGCTTTTTATTTGCGGACGCCGCCTGCTTTTCGTTCCGTCTTAGTGCGAGCTAGCATTGACTCGCGAGTCGCGACTCAAGGGTCTCCAATACTCGCGACTCAAGGGTCTCCAAGCTACGACTCCTCTGATCTTATCTCCTTATCACTTTCCCGCTACCCCAAAATCTGGCCATTTCTACCCACCCCTCATTATCCTACCAACCTACTACCTTGTCTTCCTGCGATTCGAGACAAACCTTATTCTTCAGACGCATCTCGTAGCCTGCACCTGAGGCGCCAACTTCCCGTTATTCTTCTCATCTCGAATGTCGCCGCTTTAGTCACGACTCACGCGAACAAGTGTCTCGATCGAACAACCCCAGCCAGCCAGTCATCATGCCGTCACCATCAACTTCACCCCATGGCAGCAAGCGCAAAAGGGCCACCGCTGGCAACGACAAACTCTCGAATAGAATCACTGGCAATGCAGTGCAGCCATCGTCCCGAGATGCTTCCGGTGAAGAGGGTGATACCACGGCACCCGCATCCAATCGGCAACATCTCCTTCACAACCCTGGCAATGGCCCGAATCCTAAGAGACTGCGAAGCAACTCGGGCCGCTCTGCCGAGGTCCCTGAAGAGAACGCTGCCGACCTCGGTGAACCGAGCGACACCACAGAAGCCAGCGACGACATTGAGGCGCGAGTCGGTCGTAGAGGACGACAGTCCCCTGGCAATGGCGACAGTGATACTATGGCGCCGCCGCCTATTGGAGAAATAGTTCATCCTGCTGGTGGCTTCAAGACGAATCCTCCGCCCGTCGGCCGGCCTGTACGGGTGTACGCTGACGGCGTGTTTGACCTTTTCCATCTCGGGTGAGTCCTCAGGCCTGGCAAGCTCGTGCTTCAAATGCTGTTCGAATCGAACACTTGGCGAGCTGATAGTGTTTTCCCCACCTAACATTCTTCTTCGCAGACATATGCGACAGCTCGAGCAAGCAAAGAAGACGTTTCCCAACACGATCCTCGTCGTGGGCGTCACTGGTGATGAGGAGACCCATATGCGCAAGGGTTTGACTGTCATGTCCGCCAAGGAGCGCGCCGAATCGGTCCGGCACTGCAAGTGGGTCGACGAGGTCATCGAGGACTGTCCATGGATTGTCACGGCCGAGTTCCTTCAGGCCAATCAGCTGGACTACGTTGCTCATGACGATCTTCCGTACGGTGCTGACGAGGGCGATGATATCTACCAACCAATCAAGGCGGCTGGCATGTTCCTCGTAACCCAGCGAACCGAAGGCGTCAGCACAACTGGCATTATCACGAGGTATGCTTTCTGCGATTCTTCCTCTTATTCTTGTCCTTGATTACTGAGTCTAACGCACCGCAATGCAGAATCGTTCGCGACTATGAAAAGTACATCACCCGCCAATTCAGACGAGGCACATCCCGACAGGAACTCAACGTGAGCTGGCTCAAGAAGAACGAGTTGGATCTCAAGCGTCACGTGCAAGACCTTCGTGATAATATCATTACCAACTGGACCAGTACCGGCCAGGAGCTTAGCCGCGAGTTAAAGCAGTTCTGGCCGGCGAGTAGGCCTCAAAGCCCAGCCCGCTTCCTTTCGGACGGTCTCCGATCTCCCACGACTCCAGGAACCAATCATGGCAACTCCAAGGACTTTGTTACGGGCTATACACTTGGTCTCGTGGGCGGTGTGCGCTCCTGGGTAAGCACAGCGGTCTTTGTTAAGCATGGTACCCGCCGAAGAGGGATCAATTTGCTAACAAGGCCATATAGATGACCAAGAGCAGACGAAGTGGTGCCAATCGCCAGGTCTCTGACGACGATTCTGAAGAGTCTGACGAACAAGCCAAGTCCCCGGTACCAAAAGCTGGTCACTCCTTGTCCACCAACTCGCGATCGTAGAGGACTTTCGTCGAAATCGGTCTCTCCTTCGAGAACCTCAAGCTTCTAACCCGCCACAGGGCCTGTATTATTAAACTTTGAAACAGAATGCTCCTTCCCTCTAATTTTCCCCCTTTGAGATGCAAATGCGTCCAACTCTTCTTGTTATACCTTCTTTCTCAGATCAATTCTCTCTGGTCTCGCACGACGACCAACCCAAGGCTCCTCTAGCAACCCCAGTTTGGAACCCCCCTTTTTTCTCTCTTTTTTGTGTGTCTCGTTTCTATAATGATGGAGGAATCGACTAGGGTGTATTGGAAAGGGATAGCATTGAATCCTCTGTAGTGATAGGAGGGTATAAAACCGGCAACAACGGACGGCGCTTTCTTGTATGCATGGAATTGACTTTTTTGACATTATTGAATTCTGTCCTGACCTTTTTCTCCGTTGCAAGGTTGGTGATGCGTTGGTGGGATGATCCTGTGATTAGATAGCGATTCAGTCTGCCACTGGAGCTTAGACTAGCTAGATTTAATACGTTCATTTCTAGACCGCTGGACGTCATTTTCTAGACGAAATCATGCCATGTTTACACTGCGATCGTACATCGCATCAATCCCATCCGTTTGGGCCGGTGACGAACACCCCTTGGCGTCACAGTTCGCCGTTATAGCATAGCTACCCTGTAGACAAATAGCGCTGAGCCCGGCAGCATTCATAGAGGAAGACGAGATTCCTCTGGCGATTTGCTTTGCAGTCATGTAGCAACAATGTTGTCACGCGAATTCTGTATAAGACTGTTCCTTTTGAGAATAAGGGCAAGTGACCCCCTCTTTTCGCCTGTTTGTTTCGGCACTTTTATATGAAGAGTTCGAGAATGTTAGACTTACCTATTACATATGTCACAGCGGTCTTGAAAGTACTTATGTATGGGTGACAGTCTGTTTGTTTCGGCAGGATTCTGCCCCCAAACCTTAGACGACCGCGCACCTATCAATGCCTCAACAACCTGGTCTGTCTACAGTCTCCTCAACCGCTGCAAAGCCTACCGTTTGTAAGGGTTAATGAGGCTCTATGGCACGTGTCGTGCTCGATGGCGCATTCACGGGAGCGATCTAGAATGCAGGTACGATGGGGGCTACATGAATCCCATGCTTCCCTTGCCTTGCCATTCTGGGGCTCAAAGCTTCCATATTATACAATTTGGTAAACGGAGCCTCGGAGGCACGGTCGTATTTTTTTTAGGAGCCCCATTCCAAGACAGTGTGTCCCTTCCTCTGACTACCTAGTGTATTTATCATTCGAGTGACGGGGAAAATCTGCGTCAAGTCATTCCCCTTCTCAGCATGCCGGCAGTCTCGCCCGGATTTGCCTTGTCGCAAAAATCAAGATGTACTGAGTAATTACTAATACCTACCACATCCGATGGGTCTGGACTCTGCCATCGGTTTGCCGTCTTTCTCCTCGAATACCAATGTAGGTACCTATGTAATCGGTTCGTTTTCCTCGCTCGGGGCAGCCCGCACCCGCTTGAGTGTTACAGTTGCAGTGGCGGCGGATGGTGTCACACTGAACGGTCCTGTGTGGGCTGAATAAGACCCGAGGCAACCTCCTTAGATGGCGATGACAGTACCGCCCAGAACAGTGCGACGGTGACACAAAAGGAGGGACTTATAAGTTATGTATATGAGGGCACAATACGCAGATGTGGTGGAATGTCGTCGTCTCGTGTGCCGTGAGCAAAACGGACGAACGGTCTGGGAGGCGGGTAGGGCAGGTCGCTCCTGCCGTGGCCATGCGACACGAATCGTGAGACTCTCAGCTTTTCATATTGGCCCTGACCCTGGCGACATATAGATACCGTAACATTCAGGTTTCAGCTCTCTCATTCGTCATGTGGTGAGCTGAAAATGGCTCATCTTGTTGCCCTTGCATCTGCGAAATGCGGGAGTGAGATATTGGATCTCGGAAACATCGCGTGCCAGTTCCCAGTTCCCGCCTTTCAGCCATGCAGCCCAGAGATCCGCGCCGGCCAATGTGGACTTGTTCGGAGATGCCTCCGTCCTCACGAATGGAAACTGGGCCGAATGGGCATATCGAAATACCTTCCCTTCTCGAAGCTACGGAGATGTGGAAGAGCCAGGGCGCTCTTTTCGGAAATGTCCGGATATTGTCGAATATCAGCACTTGCGAGCTTCGCCACAATTGAAGTCATCTATATGCAACGACCTCGTCAAACAGGGCACACCGTGCGCAAGTGCGAAGAGGCACGTACGTTTCGTACATACATTAGTCGTGATCAGGTGAGCAAATATTCAGCGTCCGATTGTCGGCCAGATAATACAAGAGGACGTTGAACTAATCGAACATACGGAGTAGTAGGTACTCACACGAATAAGCAACACGTCATAAATTCCGTCCATCCTGTAGAAAGAATACCATGAGAAACTGTGGTTTATCACCAAGAATGGGCCAATGCCGTAACAAATCAGTGATCATGTGCGGGACGAGACTTGGCATCACGGACCAATCGGCGGCCGTATTGCCGAGTTTCAACGTCATGGCAAGATTTGCTGACCGCCATCATCATCAACCACACCAAAACCAAACGCAGCATAATGACAATTATTGGGTACGGAGTCACGGACAGCTTCGACGCCATTAATTTTGTCAGAGGCGGTATCAGCTTCACAGCAGGCAACTCAACTTGCAAGGCCAGGCCATCCCAAGCCATCCCAAGCCACCAGTCACTATCTCCTTGAGAATACTACGAGCAGCGAGCAGCAGAGAAACGTCCTCGCTTCCCCAACTGCACACCTTTCGGAACTGATAGGTCTGAAGCTTTAAGGGAACCTTTCGGGTGAATGCCAACAAGACGTGCAGACGAATCGCAGCACCGACCATGGTCATCTGGACCTTTGCCAATTGAGACTCGCTGGTCCGATTGGCGCTTGACACTTGTCATTAATGAGCAACGGTCAGTCTCATATAAAGTGTATCTGATGAATTTGATATACCTATCTGTAACATTTGATACGACTTTTCTATCTTGGACTTGCATGACCAAGCCTGCGGCCTGCGCATCGATGTGCTCTTACGTATAATGGGAAAGGACGACTTAGCCAAAGGCAGTGCTCAATCTGATTACAACATCGTCTTAATGGCACTCGAAATCAACGATCCGAACAAACTGTTCTGTACGCAGCTACACAGAACTCCAAGCATCGGTGAATACTCGATGCGTGCTCTGGCCGGCCCCTGCTTGGGTTGGTCATTGTTGTGCATATAATCATGCAGACAGCAAAGACCATGACACCAAGATTAGGAAATCTGACTCCTGAGACACGCTGCAGGGTGCAAAGATGACTCTTACGTTTCTCGTCCTGCCAGCAGGTCCCGGCGCAGCGCATAATAGAGATCAGTCTGATAGGCAGAAAACGCAGAATGAACCCAAATCAAGCAAGCGCGGTCAGCGGCTCCGAGTATGCCGTGCGCCGCTTTGGAAGCTCTTCATTACCTATGTATGTACTACTCTCCGTCCAAGGTCGTATTGAATCTGCATCGTTGCTACATCATCAGCTTAGGTACGCCGTACACAACGGGCATCCCGAGTCCACACGCTGTCTGCTGGTTGGCTGCGCATTGCCGCCACCGTCGCATCGGAATGAATACAACCACCGAGTCCGCACCTTTCAGCCCGTACTCCGTAGTTTCTCTCTTCCCAGTTTGCTTTGCTCTTCATATCACGGCAACCCTCGAAGCCGCTCAAAGCCACCGACGACATTACGCGTCCAGTACCGTCCTCCGCTCCACCGAGCCACAGCACGTGGACACACCTCGATGGGATACCCGCCCCGAAAGTCAAGTCGGGTCATGCCGAAGTAACGCGCAGGATATTGGAACAGGACTCAGGAGGGAGACATGCTCTATGTAGTCGTATCTGATCGTCGCTGCATTCTCGCTCACAACACTTGAACTCTACTCTCAATGGCAGGATAACGGAGTAATCTCCTTCCTCCGGACGTTGAATGACGCAAAGCAATCGAGATATTCCATCATCTCTTGCCAGCCAGCACACCACCCTCTCCAAACGGTTGACCTGACTTGGGGCACTTTCTCTTCCACGCCCTGTTTTGATGTGTACAGGATGCATATGCGTTCGAAGTGGCAGTTCCACCGGCATGGCTCGCCTTCATCGAAGCTTCTTCACACATCTTACCAATGTCAGCTTCGACCAGGATTACGCAAGCAAATGAGCGCGCCGTGGTCCGCTTTGCCTTTCATCGCTTTAACTACACCCCATTCGTCACAGACCACGAGTACGGCAATTTTGCGGGCCAGACTTCAGCTTTGGCCGGGTCGATGGTCGCGAGATACCTGAATCGGATCTTTGGGTCCGTCATCCCATCTGCCTTCGCAACCATTTCCCAGGGTCTGACTCTAAACCCTTCTTCTTCTTCGCTCTAGCCTTAGATATGCTTGCCTCACGACTGAACTTCGCTTACAACATATGCTCGTAATATTCAATATCTCATTGACACCCAAAGGTGATCATTCGCAGCCTCCAGTCCAAGCGGCTGATTGGGAAGTAAGGAACCGGGAAACCCACTTCCAGTCATAGAATCTACAAGCACACATTCTGCTTACTATCAGGGCTTACGTTTAGCACCTGCGCGAGCCGTGTGAGCAAGTGTGTGAGTAAGTGTGTGTGTGCTTCGTGGTTGAGGAGATTAGAATCCTCGTGGATGTTGCGGATTGGGAACACCCTCCTTGATTATATTTCCCCTTAGAAACCAGATCCAATTTCGCCACCTAGCCATGGCCAGTCTTCGGAATATCATGAACGTCGAGGTTGATGACGAACATGAGGATTTCCGATCTCGTAAGACCTCTGCATCAGGTCCAGTGCCCGACTCTGGCTCATCTATGGTACCAGGCGCTCATCGCCGTGAATTGGAATCACCTCTAGACATATCGTCTTCTCGAGCTCACGGAACGGACCCGTCATCGTCACACTTATCAAGCTCTTCACACTTTCTTCCAATTAATCAGAGTACATCAGCCGTTGCGAACAGCCACCTGCTCACCCCAAGTCCTTCTGACCGTCGTCCAAGCATTACCAGCATCGACTCAATGGATTCTCATCATGAGCCCCGGCACAACCGTCGCCACAATCACAGTCGCGCTCCTGACCCAAATGTTCTACGGCATGAAGAAGAGATCCCCGTCAAGTTGACTCCCATCACCAGGAGAGTCAGTCGAGCAAAGAAGGGGGTGCCAGTCCACACCTGCGATATGTGCCGACCACCAAAGGTAAACGTGCTGGCTTTCCTTTTGTTGTTCGTATCGAGTTTTATCACTCTAACAGGGCTTTGCAGACTTTCACTCGAGCCGAACATTTGAGGTTTGCATAACGTCGCCATGACGAATGACAATTGGCTCTCAATCGCTAACACGAGCGGACTAGGCGACACCAGCTGAGCCACCGGCCTCCAGATCTATCTTGCCCGGTGCCTGGGTGTGACAAAGCGTTCCATCGACATGACCTTCTCGTGCGGCACCAACAAAAACAGTACGTGCATATTGTCCCAAGGCAAATTTTATGGCTCGAAAGCCCCCCGCGCGCGCGGGAGACTGACCAAATCTTGATCATATAGTTGTCTCGACGCTCGTGTGCAAATCCCCATTGGCGCTGGCCAAGCTAGCAGTCTATACAGATCAGGAGAGAGAAGACAATCTAGTGTTTCCAGAAGTTCACCGCCAAGATCATCGACTCCCTTTCAACAGTTGTACGGCAATGCATCGCAAACATCCACATCGTCCAGCATTCCCATGGGTTCCAGTCACTGGGCCACACATAGAAACATGCCCGTACATTTGCACCAAGCCCATACTGACGACGCCTTGGAAGGGATGAGGAACGAATACATGTTGGATTCTGTATCCAATTTACACCCCCCGGCGGCGAGCATCGCGTCTAATTTCACTCAGCCTCGATCGATGCCAGCTATCCCAGAGTTCGACTTTGTTCATGATATTGGCGCCTCTTTAGCTGCTGCGCCCACTCTTGCCTGGCCTGCTCCTTCATCTCTCACGACAGCGACCCCTCAGACTACTTTTTCGTTGCCGACTACAATTGACACAACTTCCAGACGACCAGATTTGTCTGTCCCTCCTGCTGGTTGGCTCTCATCTGGGGATACAGCACCGCGAGGCGTTTCCAGCTCGATTACAGCAACCTCAGGTGGCTTTTCTGGTCCCTACACATATGGGACTTCTCTGTCACCGCCAACCCATCTTCCCATGTACAGCGAAGAGCCATGCGTGGGATATACGGGATATGGCACAAGTCCAACGCTATACGACGCGTATATCCCGACGCCAGAGCTTCGTGCCTCGCCTCTTGAGTACGTCTCGAACCAATCGTCGGACACGATGGTCACAGCACCAGTGCCTTTACCCATGGATCGTGTGGCACCGAATAAGGCGGACACAAGTTCAGGATATGATATACTGTCGCGGGATATTTGGTCGGCGCCGCTAAATCGAGAAGCCGAGAGTGCTCTTCCTACGTACGTGGATATCTACTGGGACAAGATGCATCCCCTGTACCCTATCATACACCGGGCCACGATTGAGAATGGCACCAACGAATCGCCAGAACAGCTGCATGCTCTGCGTTGTGCCATGGGGGCCGTTGCGACGCAAAATCTCACCCACCGAGATCATCGTATTAATGGAAGCCAACTGCATGCGTTTGCGTTGCAGAGCACAAAGCCTGTAGGGTGCATCCATCTTCTTGCGTAGCTCCTGCTGTATCACACTACCGTGCGGACGAGGGCTAATCTGTATGTGACAGTTTACATCATCAGCGCGGTGGTCTCTCCCAACAATGCAATGCATCTTGCTGTGCGAATATTACGCAAGGTTTCGAGGACGGCACAAAGAAGACTACAAGCCCTCACCCCAGTTCCGAACAGTGTATCAGATGATAGGACAGATGGTATGTCAGGTATCTTGTGGTGGTAATTCAGCTCCTATTCCTGTTAGTTGACACTGTTATCTAGGTCTCTGATCACTGCTTTGCGTCGAGACCGAATTGCAAGGGCACCAAACAGCAGCGCTGGAAAGCCTGGATACACGTCGAGTCCTGCCGACGACTCCTCTCTGCTTGTTTCCTGCTCAGTGTCCATGGCATGTTCTACCACGAGCAACCGTACTCGGATGCTTTCTCCCCAGATAACATGATGACATCCGAGTTTTATATCCCCCTGTCAGGTAGCACGACAAGCCTCTGGGACGCTCCAACTGCCGAGACTTGGGCGAGTATCGACATGTCCACTGTCAAGCTAAAGACAGTCGGAGACGTCATGCACGATGCGAGGTCATCCCACATGGACAATCCGGCCTTTGACGTCTCCCTCATCATTGCCGCACACGCCCTCCGCCTACCACGGAGACAGCACCGCCGAGATGTACAGACGGTGCACGACGTTTCGAGCTTCCGATGCAACGACTTGCTCATGTTCAGATACTTTGGCAATCGGCCCGGCGCAACGACCTACCTTGCACTGTACTACACCCCACTGCACATCCTCCTAGCCGTCTCAGGAGAAAGCTGGGTCTTTCGAACCAAACTCCCCGATATTCACACTTTTTCCGAGCACAAGAGACAACTAAGCCAGTGGCGAGATTCCGGAACATGCGCCATCGCGACCGTATTTGCCGCCCGCGCCATCCGAGACTTTCTGGGGCTCTCTCCGGATAATGTACCGCCGATGAACACGCCCAAGGTCAAAGGCCAGGATATATCCGACTACTGGGGCCTGTATATTTGCACTCTCATCTGCTGGGCTTTTGGACACCGAGCGATCCGGCCATGTACCGAAGAGGAGCTGCCGACGCGGATGCAAGCCGTGCGCTGGATACAGGCCGTGGCGGAGATGGAGCCGTACCAGCTGCAGGGATCGGTGGGACGGGAGCATTCGCAAGCTATTGTTGGGTTGGTGAGGGGAGTTTTGGAGAAGGACTGTCTGGTTGGGAGGAATGTGTTGTTGGCGGACTCGGTGAGCGTGTTGCGTAGGATAGAGGATCGGAGTCGGATTTGGTTTCAGCCAAGAGGGAAGGGTGTGGGGAAGAGGAAGTGGGGAGGTCATTGAGTTCTCAGTTGAGTGACCGAGAAGCTTGTGATGGATAGATGGAGGGTTGTAGAGCGTGAGATGAGAGAAGTTTTCTTTTTGGTTGTGGCTGTTTTCGTCGGTTTGCCTTGTGCTTCGTTGCTTTGCTGCCCTGTCTAGCCACTTGCTGTTTTACTCTATTGCTGTTGTGCTTTTGTCCACGAGTCGCATTCTCTCGCTGTCTCTTCTGGTTGTATTCACATATGTGTTCTTTTTGGTCAATATCCTTTCGTCTTCAGGTGGCCACTGACTACCTAGTTTCAGCTACCTATGTCCGACCGAACGTATGTAGAGTTCCTTAACGCTTAACGTGAAACAATATTTGTCCAAGTAAAAAGGACACACAATCATTATCTCGCGTGACATTCACCAAAGATGGAATATATGGGTGCGCCCATAGACGAACGAACGAAGGGGAATTAAATCGAAAGTGGGCGTCGCGTGCTGTCGTCGAGATGCCAGAGCTGTGATTGCAGCACTGTTTTGATCATAATGGCATATAAATGATCGATTATGATACGCCCTTGCAGCCCTTTTGTAATGACAGTGTATTGTCAGGTTATGTATAGATTGTCCGATCGTAAGGTTATCCTGTTGTTCTGAATGTATTCTCCTCCCCAGCAAAAAAACGACAGCGCGAGTCCATACATCACACACTCGACTCCCTCCCTCAAGACCCCCAACATCATTCCCAAATCATTCAATTCTGTTTCCCCACCCTAGTAATACACAAATATAGTTTTCATAACTTAACCCTTATCCTTCCCTACCCCTCCCTATTCACGCATCTTTCAGAATCTCACAGATCAAATTCCCAGTATCAACAAGCATATCCCCCCACACAAACCTCTCCTGCTACATAATGGCATCTCCCTTTTATATGTACTCAGACATGCCACATGCCTCCCTCCCCGTATCCCCGAATCCCCTAGCGGGAATACGGATGAAAACCCCTGCTGGATCCGCGTCCACCACCCCTATAATTCGCTCCTGGACGGCCCGCGTTTTTAGGCCCCGTGGGAGCATTAGCAGGAGGCGCACGCTGAGGATCAGGTGTACCCTGGCCGCCGCGTCGGAATCCCGAGTCTGGCTGGGGGACGTCATCGTACATACCCTCCCAGGAGGTAGGACCTCCGGCCGCTGATGCAGCTGCAGCAGCAGCAGCGCCGCCGCTTATTCCGTGGGATCCTGCTCTGCCGCCGCGTCTTCCGCTGCTGTTGACCGCGGGACCGGCGGGGGAACCGGCCGGGGGAGATTGGGATTGTTGATGGAATTGGTTGTAGTTTGTTGGGTCGGGGACCTGCATCTGAGGGACCGCTTGTTGCTGTGATTGCTGTGGTTGTTGCTGTTGCTGCTGCTGCATCATTTGCTGTTGCATCTGTTGCATTTGTTGCATCTGCTGCATCATCTGCGGGTTCATGTTGCCCATCATGTTCTGCTGGTTGTTGCCTCCTCCTCCTCCTCCGCGGCCCATCATTTGCTGCATCTGCTGCATCTGGAGCATCTGTTGCCACATTGCTGGGTTCGTGTTCATGTTTCTGTTCATGGCCATCTGGGATTGCATCATGGCAAAGTACTGCTGCATGCGCTGGAAGTACTGCGCCATGACTTGGGGCGTCATGCCGCCGTTGGAGCCGCTCGCTGCCATCTGCTGGCTCATGGCGCCGCCGCCGCCGCCGCCGTGGACTGACTGGTCGTCCTTTTTGAACTTGTTGCGTTTGGCTGCTTCCTCTTCTTCGCGGAGATTGCCTCGGGGCTGTGCTCTCTTCACTTCGACGGGCTTGCTGTGGATCTCGAGCGGTACATCGATGCAGGCCTCGACGCCGGCCTCGCTCTCGAATGTCACGAATCCGAAGCCTCGTGGCCGGCCTGTGTCCTTGTCCATCATGAGTGTGGCATCGACAACGCGGCCGAATTGGGCAAAGTAGTCTCTGAATTCCTGGTCCGTCGTTTCCTGGCTAACGCCACCGACAAAGATTTTGCTCGTCTTTTCTTGTTCGTCTCTGGGGATGGCTCTCTTGGGGTCAATCTATGGTTGGAGCAGTGTTAGTCGAACCCTCAAAGTCGGTTGACAGACGTCATATTGTAGGAATCTACGGTTGCTTCATAGCCTCTACTCACAATTTTACCGTCCAAAAAGTGCTCCTTGACCATGACGATATTGACCGTCTTGGCGTCCTTGAAGGTGAGGAAGCCAAAGCCTCGGGATCGGCCTGTGCTACTGTCGCGCATAACGGTGCATTCGGTAACCTCGCCAAACTGCTCGAAATATTCTCTCAAAGAGTCTGTGGATTCTGGTCAGTCACATGCCAATCGCCCGTTTTGAAGTGGAAAATAAGTCGTACCATCTGTGGTCTCCCAGTTCAGTCCGCCGATGAACATTTTCCTAAGACAAAAAGATCAGCGTCATTGTTCAAAACTTTACATGTGTAGATCTCATAGTAAAATTGGCAAGGGATGCGAGCGAAGTCGGGCAGCAATCCGATTGGCATGTGCATGTTGTCCTCGACGTTTATGACGGCCATCCTTGAGTGGTATACAGCGCGCAAGATTTCATGGACACCAGTCGGCCGACGTGTTCGGCAGCAGAATATTACATGGAGTTTGGCATCTCCCATTTGGCTGCGTCTCCCATTTCAACCTTGTCTCCGTCTTGTCTTTATCTTTTCTATAGCCTCTTTCGCGGATGTGTGGCAGTCCGCGTGTAGCACAGCTCCATGTGGCGTACGCAACCGATGAGTGCGTGGGATTGGTTGGTGGCCGGATATGCCTCGACATCATCATTCGGTTCCGCGCCAAGGAGATAACCACAAGCAGAGAAATATGATGTTCGGAAAGGGAAGTTAGATCCTATCGCATCCACCAAGCACGTTTAAATCGTGAAAAATAAGAGCATGCCACGTCTAGCCATAACGGACCGTCCACCGAGGACCGGCCCGGCAGTACGAGCTCCCATCGTCGGCCAGGGTCAAGGTCGAAAATATGCACAGAGATCGGCATCTGGCAAGGTGATGATGATGATGATGATGGAGTTGGCAGGCATGGCCGCCACTAAAGACGGGATCCAACACAATAACAGTAAGCGCCACGGCATGCGAGCAACTTGTAGCCACATTATCCATCTTGTCGATCTCTTCTCTTTCTGATTGGTCTCTTGTCTGCGTGTTTGTGCTATCGTCTGTGGGCATTCTTTGATATGATATGATCTGTACTGTAACTGTAACTGTAACTGTCTGACTCATACTGACTGTCTCGTGCTAGTTATACCATAACTTGGAGCGCTAGTCGCCGTGAATACAGCTGCTACAGCCGACGTTCCTGGGTTGTGCGAATCCCGCTGCTAGAGGCTTGATTGGCATGCTCGACGCTGAACGTGCTATCAAGGAAAGTATCGTGTCCCACAGTAGTCTCGTCGGTAGACATGCTCCTTTCTCGGATGAACAAAAGAATACAGAGGAATAGTAAAATTCCCACGTTAAGTATCTTCATCTTCTGCTCTGGATTGCCCATGTCTTGCGAGTGTATTCCACTTCAACCCTTGTGCTCTTGATATCAATTCGCATGCCAGCCTGATTGATGTATTGCGATGATGTGATCGAGCCACAAAACCTGAGCAGACCATACGATCCCGAAGCCGCAGCCATCCAACACTGGAGTGATGTCTCTTTTTAGAGAATACGCATGTGCAAATATTCTTTTTTCTAGTTCTCTTTCTTGCTTGCCAGAACACGGGCCGGTCATGCCCTCCAATACCCACAATGCCCTTTTGACTGACGCTGCAACCCGCCCAGTCTTGCAGTCTGATGTTCGACTGGTCACTCATAGGAGGGGGGGCTATTATCAATACCAAAGCCTTCATAGTGTCCCCATAGTGACACTCACCCTCAGGTGCAACTCGCGCGAAGGTGTCGTAGAACAGCTCGGGGAAGGCAACTCATATACGCTCATGTCACTGTGCAAGAAAAGTGTTGTTTTGAACTTACCCGTCATCTTTGGCACTGGTTCTGTGTACGGCTCCGGACTGAGGTGTTGATACTTCAGCGTCATGTGAGGAAACAGCTACAGGAGGATTATAATGGTCGCGACCGCCGAGATTGAAATCTACGTCGTCGTCATCATCGTCCTCCTCATCTTCACCGGCGTCCTGGTGCATGGTTCGCTCCTGTTGCGCGTATTCTTGTGGAGCAGACGCAACGGCTTGATCATCAGCCTTGAATGCCTCGGCAGCAGGCGGTGCCGCAGGAGCTGATGGTGGAGCCTTGGACGCATCGTTGTCGTCATACCTGAAGCGCGAGCAAACAAGTCAGTGAAGAGACCAGGTGGATGAGCGGAGAGCGAGCATACAAATCGGCGAAGAGATCATCTTCGAAGTTCTCGGGTTCTGTCATGTTGATTGATGGAAACAGCGAGGCTGGTAATCCAAGGCCGACAGAGGAGAGAAGGGAGGGAATGCAGCCGCCGCGGCGCTTTTGGAATCGTATGGGTTAGGACCAGACAATTTTGACGAGGATATGTACCGTCGGCGCGCAGCTGTGGGTGATGGACAATGGACGGGGCAGAGGAAATCACGAGATCTTAGTCCCTGGAGGAAAAGAGCTGCAGCCTTCAAGCTGACGGAAAGATGCACGTACGAAGCACTGTCCTTGACCAGCGAAGCATGGGCGGGTCGAGAGATGAGGTAAAAATGGCCGCGACATAAAGCGGGGCCGTTGATGGAGTGCTTACGTAATAGGCTTGAACGGCACTTTGGTGTACCGGTACCTATGTACCTGTCCCTTTGTCCTTCCATTCTCCTTTCATAGGTATCTCGTCTTCAATTTGAGATGGAACTGTCTTGAACTGAAGTCACCCTCAAGTCATACAACATTGGAACGGCTTCTACGAGATTCTCCTAAGTCTTTGTCGGAGTAACAAGTACTGGGAGCAAGTCAATCCCGCCACTCTCACACTAGATCAATCATCGAACGTCGGACAGTTGGATCAAGTTCAAGTTATCGAGGATTACCAGTTGTCGAGGCTAATCCAATCATGAGCCCAAGAATTCAAAATCCTGCAACTTCAGAATGCGCGTAGTCGCGTACTTCGAGTCCAGATACCTACCTACGCAGAAATACCCACGGTAATGGCACTGCGGCTGCGTCCACCTTTTGTGCAACAAGATTGTATTGTGATTATGTACTCTGTACGTAGATATAGCTCTACTCCAGCGACATGGACTGGAGAATGGGATGATCTGTTCAAGCGAAGACGTGACAAACAACGGCCACTGATAGGAAGAGAAGTGGCGGGTGCCATTCACCATCGGACCTCACGATGACACTGTTCGTTCTGGGACGAATATGACTTCGCAACTATAATGGGATGGGGATTGATGACGTCTTGGGATGTGTGAGCGAAGCATGACTATCAAAAGTAAGGCACCGAATCAAACTGCCGCGGTGATGACCCTTCCAAGTGGTTGGCATGGATTGAAAGAACCATTCTCATGATTTGAACGGAAAAACAGACATGTGTTGCTTGTGTTGTATCCTGTAACGAAGAGATTGGATGGATGGATGGATTGTCATTCGCTCCTGGGGCCTTTTTCCCTGGTCCTGGACCGGCAATTGGGTCGGAAAAATTGTCTTCGTTCTTGCATGAGCAGGAATTAGAACATTTGTTTTCTTGGAAAGCCATCACGAGCCTGGTGAATCAAAAAAATATCTTGTTGCTGATTGATTTATTTCACTTCATCTTCTTGACGACCACACCGGGATCGGGATACTGCAAAGGTCGGCATGACAACCAAAGAAACGAACGGAATACTCAAAAACCTGGGTAAATCTCTCCTTGACATGATGGACTCTGGGCTGGTGGTCACTGGTGATGATGCCCCCAATTGTCCTTTTCACAAGAGACTTGAGTTGACGTGTCACGTGGGGTAATAAGTGCACGGACCAGGCGAGCAGGCCACTTGGCACTTGTAAGTTGTACCTCCTTTGTGACTTGTGACTCCGCCCCGCCTTGGCCTTCCACTCCGGTACACTCCGCCCCGTCACAGCGCCATTGCTGCGCCAATGCCGAGATCAAGATGCGCTGCACCTCGTGCCTCGTTAGCCGCAGTCGACGTCTCACTTCCTCTCGTCTGCTCCCCATCCTCGCGCAGACGAGGCTCTCGCCTAGCCTCTCCGCGCATCTCTCCCATCTCCGCACTATGAGGCATCTGCTCAATTGTCTCGACGACCAGACCTGATCATGTGGTCGTCATCGGGTGGTGGCAAGAAGCCCGCAGCGACTGTAAGTTTCCTCTCTCTGCGGTCGGCGCATTGTCGCCCTTCGTAACTCGTTGACGTCTGTCGAATCCGAGCAAGAGGCGTGAGATTGCCCAGCTAACAGCGCTCTCACAGCCTCAGGAAATGGTACAAGTTGGTACGTTTCTCCGTCATCCAGTGCTCAGTCGCTTCGTCTACGTCAAATTTACAGCCGTTCGGCCTACATTCGCGGCCTGCCTCAAGCTAACCGAATTGCTGTCCGTAAACAGATCGTTCCGAGTACGTCAACTACCTAATACCCCCCTCTATTACCCATCTATTCCCTCTATCGCTTTACTTTTGATCATAGTTCAGAGGACTAACATGCAATCTAGATCTGCATCCCCCTTTTGGAGACCACCGATCAGAGAGAATGCTCCTACGAGGAGCGGGACGGTTCCGGCTGGTCGCGACCCGAACTTTGTTGTTGGCGCCGCCTATTCGCATGCCGATATGCTCAAGTTTGATTCATTGTGCGCTCAGACTCCCGTCGGCCGAGACAGTCAGACAAGCGTCTGCGTGTTTGCTCCCCGGACTCTCCTTGCTGACAGCCACATGTAGGAGCGTTACCGCAAACCGGCCGAGGACACCGCCTTCGACATCCTCCGGCAAAGGCCGACAAAGCGAATCGACTCCTCCTCCGCGCGGCTCTACTAGCGGCAACTCACCCCCTCTAAAGAGCTACATCAGCTTCCTCTCCAACACCAATGATGACTGGAAAACTGATGAAGATGAGATGCTCGGATACGATGATGACGACGGCGATGATTTTGGACTGCCGAGTCTGTCCAATATGAAGAGGAGGACAAAAAGGATGGCAACTAGTAAACAGAACAAGTCGGAATCCCAGGTCAACGCCGATGTCAAGTCCAGCACGAATGCTGGTACTACACCCGCAGCTGTGGACAGCAAATCTGACTCGGGGGCGAGGCGGCATTCTGATAGTGCAGACATCGCCGTTGAGCGTCCATCACTTTCCTATCCAATGCCTAAAAAGAGCGAGGGCAAGATTCTGCGACCGCAATACAAAGATATCCTCCAAGGTACGTGGGCTTCACTCACATTTGTCCCTCTTCTTTCTGTATCGCACAAGCAAGGAAGCACGCTTACCATCACTCTCTTTAGACCCCGCCAACGCCCTACACTTGATTAATTACCCCTCCATCCCTTCCGACGCCACAGCCAAAGAAGCCGATGCCGTCACCTCCCGAGTCACGAGGATCAACAAGTTCAAGAAACTCCTCCAAGCATCGTCAATACCCCTACCAGACCTTCGCGCACTGGCCTGGTCAGGCGTGCCCGGAGAAGTCCGCGCCATGACCTGGCAGCTCCTCCTGAGCTACATGCCGACCAACAGTGAGCGCCGAATCACTACGCTCGAGCGCAAGCGCAAAGAATACACCGACGGCGTGCGACAGGCCTTTGAGCGCGTCGGCCCGAGTAAGGCGTCTTCCGGACGAGCACGGGGTCTCGACGAAGCCGTCTGGCACCAGATCAGCATAGACGTTCCGCGAACAAACCCGCGCATTGAGCTCTACAGCTACGAGGCGACGCAGCGCTCGCTCGAACGCATTCTCTACCTCTGGGCCGTGCGACACCCAGCAAGCGGCTACGTCCAAGGCATCAACGACCTTGTGACCCCCTTTTTCCAAGTATTCCTCGGCCTTTACATTACCGATCCCAATATCGAATCCGGCATGGACCCCGGCCAGCTACCCCGGTCGGTACTTGATGCCGTCGAGGCCGACTCGTTCTGGTGTCTTACCAAGCTTCTGGACGGCATCCAGGACCACTACATTGTCGCGCAGCCTGGCATACAGCGCCAGGTTGGGGCGCTACGCGACCTCACTGCTCGAATCGACGCGACACTCGCGAAACACCTCGAGCAGGAGGGCGTGGAGTTTATTCAGTTCAGTTTTCGGTGGATGAATTGTCTTCTTATGCGAGAAATTAGTGTCAAGAACATAATTCGCATGTGGGACACTTATCTCGTATGTTCCCCCTCCCCTTTCGTTCTCCATTTTCTTTCTTTCCTCTTATCCCTCTGTTGCAATACGTCTCCCTCATATCCAAAACACAATTTCTCTTGCCCGGCGGACGCCGTCTGGTATTGTGTTCATCTATGTACCCCTCTTTCAATTTTTCACTCCCTTTGTTTCTCTCCATCTCTACGTATCCTCTCTTCCCGCTCCTACATGTCACTAAATCGTTCCTAGGCGGAGGAACAAGGCTTCTCCGAATTCCACCTCTACGTCTGCGCCGCCCTCCTCGTCAAATGGTCCGACAAACTCATCACACTAGACTTCCAAGAAATTATGATGTTCCTTCAGAGCCTGCCCACGCAGTCGTGGACCGAAAAGGATATTGAGCTGCTGCTCAGTGAGGCATTCATCTGGCAGAGCTTGTATAAGGGCTCTGCGGCGCATTTGAAGGGGGGGCCTAGGAGGCCTCTGCTATCGAATCTACAGTTATAGCAGTCACTCTGCAAAATTTATTGTCTTGTGTTTTAGAAAGTAGCTTCGGGTTTTTTTTGCTTTTTGAAGGAGTTGTTAAAGTTATAAGGCACTAAGGGGTGGGGACTTGGGTCTGGCATATGACGCATGAGGAATGATGGGTTGGTAGGCATAGGTTGGTTGTATACAGCCATGTATAATTCACATACAGATTTCATCTTGGTGAAGATGAATCAAGATCAAAATTAGAAGAAAGATGAAGCCATAATGTGTTTCACAGATCTTAACTTTCTAGAAAGACGATTGAAGCAAATCAAGACACCCTGTCTTGAAGTTAGCGGCATATTCACAAGTCACAACATTGGAAGTTATTTGCCAGTGAGTTGTAGTCTTTAGTCTTGAAGATGGACCAACGTTTTCGCGTTTGGATTAAGAAATCTAATACGTAATTCGTGCTCTCATGTACATTACGGCACGGCATAGCATATCCGTCCGCACAACTTCCTCCTTCTTAATGTAGCCCCCTCTCATACCCGCCAAGTCTTCATCCAACGACAATCCAACAAAGCCACACAAAGTCAAAGCATCCCGAAAGGGAGGATCAAAAGAGGGCAAAAATGTGAAAATCCACGTCCATGCCTGGTGCCACTACTCTTGATAGTCCAATCATGGCAATGGCCATTAGACCAAAATGGGAGCAAGAAAACACACTAAGAACAGAAACTGAGACCTGACAGGCTGACAACAGCCTGTGCCGTGGGAAGGAAAAACTACCCGGAAGGAGAGCCAGAACCGGCAAGTAAAACCGCAGAAACTAGAAAAAATGAAATGAGAAAAGAAGAAACAATGCTGATCCATTCCTGACGCCCAGCTGATGCTATCCTAAAGAAGAAACAAGAAATTAAGACAAAAGATGGGGGAACAGAGAAAGAGTGGGTATGTAGTGAATGAGAATTCAGTGCGCAGTACGACCCCTTGCGTGATTTTGCGCTTTTCTGCAGTTGGAAGGTGGTATGATGGGCGTCGCCATGCCGAGAGTAAAGGTCTGAATGAAAAAAAAAAAAGGAGAGAAGTGAAAACGTGGAAAAAGAAAAAGAATCAAGAAAGAAGGAAGAAACAAAGAAGAGCGGAAGAAACGAGAAGAAGAAGAAGAAGAAGAAGTGAGAAAGGAGAGAAAAGAAGAAGACAGCAAGAGGATATTAAAGAAAATGGCAAAAAAAAGAGACGCAGTCAAGACTCAAGAGCATATCCAACCCATTCACTCAAAATGACCCCTCCCCATGAAGATCCTCCACAAAAGCCAGCCTCTGCCTATCCTCATCACACACCCTCGCCCACTCAAGCAACAATCTCCAAACATACAAGCGCATGTCCTCCCTCCGAAGCACCTTCTCCGACCAATCCTGCCCCTGCTGCGCAATAAACCGCGCCGCAGCATCCCCCGCCTCGGAGTTATCAGAAAAGTAATCCAGCACCGGGTACAGATCCTGAAAGGTATTATCAAACGGCACAAAATGGACCCAGGGCGTCAGTCTATCGTCATGCCATTCTGCATAGACGGTCGCTTTGAGGGGCAAGCTTGTCGATCGGAGGAAACCCCGGAAGCGAGCAGAGAAGGAATTCCCGTCCACGTCGGGGAGGAATTTATACTCGTACTGCTTCTTCATGGGGAGGTGGTTCTTTTTGGAAAATGTGTCAATGTAGAAGGGGCACTCCTCCGGTCCGCAGGTATGTACGAAGCCTGTGTCGGTGAATTGTCTGATCCAGGACCCGAGGTTGCCGTCGTGCAGACGTGCGCTGGGGTAGATCTCGGGGTTGGGCAAGTCGAATGAATTGGCGCGGACGCCGGAGTCTTCAATGTGCGAGATTTCAGTCGCGTTGAGCATCTGCACGAGGCGCTGGCGGTGGAAGTGGTGCCAGTTGTGCTCTTTGGCGCGGCCGCCTGACGCTTCGCCGCGCCAGACGACGCCAGTTTTTTTGCGCGCCCAGCTGGAGCCGTGGGATTTGCCGCCAGAGTAGAATTCGCTCTTGTCGAGGTACATGGCTCCTGGGATTAGGATCTCGTTGTTTTGCGGGAGTTTGGAGCCTCCGAAGAGTGGGATCAGCTCTTCTGTGGAAGATAGGCTGATGGGTTCAATGAAGGTGCCGTGGAGCTGGCGCAAGTGAGGCTGCAGGCAAGCATCTGAGGAGGCGGTGAAGTTTTGAATGTAGCCTTTGTATGCGTAGTTGGGTCTGTAGTTCTTGGGAAACTTGGCTGGACCAGACCAATCTGTGACTTGCTGCACACCGTGCGCGGGAGTATCTGGTCCGCATGTCCGGACAAAGAGGTTCCAGTACGGTTCACCGGGGCCGTACCATTTTGGGTCATACAAGTCAGGGCTGGCTGAGTCGACGCTCGACAGACCCGGATATTTTGTGGTCGCGTTCTCGACGGCGACCATTTGCCTGTCCTCGCCCTCCTTCTGTACTAGTTTAGCAATCTGATCATGTGGGACAAGGAGCCTCGATTCGTCCATGTAGTTGATTGGCATGTCGACATCGGGTAGAAATCGGGCCATTTCTTCCACCAGGGCGGTCCAGAGTTGCAGCCAAGGCACAAGACCAGTGATATCGCCATCCCCACGAGCAGTGCCGTTGCGAACCCGGACTACGTGGTGCCAGGAATTCGCGCGCCGCTTAATGTCCGAAGCATTCAAGGCCCAAAACGGCGTCAAGTCTTTGTATATGCGGTCAAAGAAGTCTTCGACGACAATGACATTAGCCTCCTCCGCACCTTTAAACCAGAGATCGAATCCAGGAGGCGGGTGCCGTCCTCTTCGTGTGCGATACGCGGCGGCAGCTGATTCTAGAGAATGACTTTGCTTGGCGAGCATGGAATCGTGGTGAGCCTTTGCTTCGACCATGAGCTTTCGAATCGGATGGTTACCGACGGGTATTTGTGGTCGAGTCTGGCCATCCCAGAACTGTGAGTCTTGCCACAGCTCGTAGTTGGCCAAGAGGAAAAGTATGGCGACTGCGACGGTAATGTATCGTATGGCCAGCCGTGAAGGCCACTGCAACGGATTCCAGACCCTCCGCATTGCGAAGGCTGGATGTGGTGAGTGCTCTACTGGTTGCAGCGCGAACAAGGCGCGCAAGGCCACGAGAAGAGGTAGGAGCGTTTCGATCCGCTTAAAACATTGAAATGGAACGATATAAGAGAAGTGGTGAGAGCTTGAGCGCGTATGTTTCGGCTTCGGCTGGGAAGACGAGGAGGAGCAAGGTCGTAGAGGAGGCTGCAACTGGGCGCGTGTGGCGAAACGAGATAGGGTGTGAGTTTGTCGAATATCAGATCAGGCTCGTGGCCTGGAAGAGCAAAAGAAGCAACAAGAAGGCAACTACAAAAATGAGCTATGTGTGAAAGAACTATGGCGCGCGAACGAGGGTCAAGAATGGGGAAGTCGAGGGATCATGGTGGAAAGAGAAAATGAAATGACAACCAACAACCAAAACCAACAACGATGTGGTACATGGGTACATACCAAGGTCGGACAGGGCAAAGGGGGCTAGTTAGGGTGGTGCATGATGCATCCGCATCGAAAGCTTCCGAGAAGATCAATCCAATCAGGTGGCGACAGGAAGACGGATTGCGCCAAGTGCCAACGGTGCGAGGGATCCACGCCTGCCTGTCTTGGGAGTCGCCGACTCGCATCATCTGAGATCTCTCGTTTGTACAGTTAAACCCCGTTAAAACGATATCAGCTAAATGGCCTCCAGCCCATCGTTATATCGAAATATCGTTTTAACGTGATCTGATTTTATCACGTGTCTCAT
>SRQM01000426.1:0-23235 GCA_018360465.1 Claviceps humidiphila
CATGAATATAGATGTAGTCCGTAGATACGAAGAACAGAGAGTCCATTTCTGATTGAATTAACCCCAAGATATACTCCAAAACAAAGTTACGCTGTACCTATATATCAAATTACCCTCCACCAAATTACCCCTGTCACACCATGGTGCACTATAGGTACCCCTGGTGTCAAACCATACTACACCATAAGGCATGGTGTAGTGTGGTTTGAGGGGTCATACCATACCACACCAACCATTGAGAGCACTGTACTATAGAGTAACTCGGCCAAGAATAAGTCGACGTCGTTATCCCTGTGTATGTATTTTTAATTGAAGAAGCCGATCCTGCTATTTCTTTCATCGTTCCGGTTCACTTTATGAATTTTTAGCTAGATAGTAGACTGTAGACAGACACTTTGTGGCTTGAGTTTCCATTCCAAACTCCTGAATCGGAGTCCTGATAGCCTATCCTTCAAAGTTCAACGGACGTCGGAAACGATGGAACCATTACGCAGGGTCCAGGTAAGAAGACTCCAGAGTGGTGCTGTGAGGCTTGAGCTCCAAAGCCCCCTTTGCAGTTTGCGTAACTTAAGACTTTCCATCTCAAAACGCCGAACGGATCGAAGAATGAGAAAGAACCAAAATAATTCCGAAGCTTGGGTCAGTGCTGAGTCGACAGTGGCCACTGGCAGTCTGGTTACTGGTTTGCGATACTTCTTATGTGGAAAGTTGAAGAGCTGGCCTAGCTTCATCTTCGGCGTCGTTGGCCTCAACTTACAAGCTTGAGAGTTCGTTGGAATTCTATGAGTCCATCGTGACGGCAAAAATCTGTCTTTTTGAGGACATAGATTCGCATGGAAGCAAAGATTGTGTGCGATTGCTGTGTGTCCGTCCCGCGAGAATGCGGAACAGCGGTGCAGCGGTGGCCGGTAGCTGGGTCACCTGGAGGCTGGGTGTGCGGCGCAGCAAAGAAAAGATGTACCGAAATCGAAAAAATACGTTGCAATCCTCGAATTCCAACAGCTAACGCGCACTTATATTTAATTGACATATATATAAAGCTTTACCTATCGTGAAAAAAGTGTGCGCAACTTTCTGGCCTCTGGACCCTGGTTCATGCGGTATGGACCTCTAGGCTCTATATACCCTTACGATATGACTTCTATCTACAGTGCAGAGCCCTTGAACTCATCAACCCTACGAGTAAGTCAGGAGATGCTGTGGCCAATCGGGCCATCGGCTGTGCGTCCTTTTTTGTGCAACAGCTGGAAAAGAAGGTTCCATTGCGTCAATGGCTCATACTCTTACCCTCATTGACACGAATAACGTCCTTATTCTGCGGAATAAATGTAATTTCTCGTTGTCGAGACTCGAAGACTCGAAGTGAGGGAACTTGGAAGGTCTTTGTCGTTCGGTGTGGCGGGCCGCTTTCGCACCATAACAACAGAGAACTTACCTATTCAATTACTTGCTAGGCTGAGGAAACCTCATAGACGGTTGGAGCGATGAATATTCTTTCTTCAGGCCCCCTTGCTGCCCATCTGACATCTGGCGTCGACTGGCGACGGCATATTAATTCCTGATTACGAATACAGATTTAAAATTCGACGTTTTGGTTGTGAGGAATCGGATATCCCTGCCGACCCGACCAAAAGGTCAGAACACTAAGCTGATGAGAACCAGCTTAGTGCGGGATATATAGGTACATGCTGGCTTTGCAGCCGACGGACAGAGCATACGGGTAACCGTCACATTGGTTATAGGTTAATGTCAAGCGCTGCGCCGTTCTCGCGCTCGTTCTGATCCGACTGTTGTGACCTCGTCTCATTTTTGCTAGGGCTGCGCCGCTGCGGTCCGCGGACATCATGAGCACGATGTCAGATCATAGATGATGAGTACTAAGAAGATGAAAGGTTGGAGTCAAGGCCCAAGAGTCAAGCCGGAGTCCTGAGAGTGTGAGTGTTGATGCATACGTATGAGTTCTGGCTCCGATGGCTCGTCACTCGTGTCGAGCGAAGGGGAGTAAAGACTTGAGATAAAACTTGCGTGCGGTCAATGACAGGTTTCAGTTTTGAGCTTTGCTCTTGACAAATTACGGTGCGTCACACCGCCAATACGCCGCCTATGCAGGGCGTGATACTGCCATACTGGCGTCCAAAAGTGTCCGATGAGACAATTGCTCTGTACTTACTACTTTGTCACTTGTGTTACGTTGTGTATGATAGTGTATCCTTGTAAATCTGAGACAACTATTTCGCCTGTGGCCTCAAGTTCTCAAGTTTCAAACCGGAACCGCGCAAGAGAAGGATAAAATTCTCACATCAGTCCTGGGTCCATTGCAGAACACGTTGAGAAAATCCCAATGAGTACTGCCGATTTCGTGCTCTCTTTCGGCCTGGGTCGTCGTCAAACCATTTCCCTCCCCATTCGTTCCGCGCCGAGTGCGCCGCCTGTCGAGCTTACGAGGAGGCCCGACACAGAGATTCAACAGATTTTGGAGGTGGAAGAGCCTGTTCGGAACCAAACGGGCGATAATCAGACACTCGAGGCGCTCGACACTGCGACTCGATCACTTAAACTCAAAGTACGCAAAAAACGAAGACGGACTGCTGCAGGCTCAACTTGTTTCCGAATAACGACACAATCCAGAAAAGAGTACATGGAGGAAGAGATCAGGAAGTCCAAGAGAAAGCTTCAGGAAGCTGAAAAAGAATCACTGCGACAACAGACGGAGATCCAAAACTTGAGGCGCGAGAACGAATTTTTGAGGCGCCAGAAATTGCACGAACACGTCGAGTCCGAATTAGGGTCCGGCTCCGGCTTCGCCCCGTGAAGGTTAACTGTTGCCATATTTCTCTGGCATTTCTTGGAGAGAAGAAATACCACCATAGTACCATTGGTCAAAGCCGTACAGGCATCGCTGCCGACTGCCAACCACGAGAGGCCAGAGAAACAGTAAACTTGGAAAAGCCCGCAGAAAATATGATCAAACTGGATGAGGACACGAACGTAGGTCCGACACATGTTAAAACCGACTGCGAAACTACTCTCCGCAACGTGGGACTCAAGAAAGTGACCTCTATTTGATAGACTTTTCATTGTGCAAGATAAGTCGAAACGTGTGGGTGCTTATTGATTGAAGTTTCAAGTCAATCCTACGGGCAGGTGCAGGCTCGTCATAGTTCATGAATATTGCGTGTGTATTCATTGTTGATCATATTCGAAAGATGTTTCTAAATTTAAGTTTTAATCACGATCAATGGCGCATGGCACGCGTCCTGTCCTTGGGCTGGACTCCCCTGGAAGGACTCAGGACGATGAAAGGGCCCTTATTGCCTTACTGAATGTCGCTCCAATACATGCAACTATCTGACGGGCGCGTATTTTACTTTTTTGAACGTATTCGACGTGAATTGTCTTCGACCCTAGAATGAGCCGAATCTATAGTTTGAAGGTCAAGTTAGGTAGCGTAGTTCAAGTAAAGTATACGATTTCGGCCTCGGACCTCCCAGTCTCACGCCAACTTGCCAAGTGCATCTAGGTCCGTCCAGCGCCGTCCTCAACAGAGCATTCATGTGCAATGCACCGCGGCATATCGCGATTTCCAACAGCAGATCGGAGCCATTTTTGGGTATGCTCAATCTGCTTGAACCGGGCGTTGCACGGCTTTGCAATGCAATGCAGGACGCCAGTTCTCTTACGGTCGTCGGTGACACTCGGTGCCTCACTGAGTCACTGCCTCCTTAGTCTTCCTAATATGTTCGTCGAATCATGAGACACGAACGTGTTACGTCTTTTCAGTTCACTGTTCGGATTGTGATGAAAGGTTTCTGATTGATCTATGCTTGATTCCTTGAAGTTGGTTCTCTTGCGAGACTCTATGTTTTCACGCAATGTCTTCAAACGGCGTGGTGAAGGAGGTTCATTGACGTGTCGCGACAGAAAGCTAGATAAGTTTGCGTTATTTATGGGGCCACTGTAGGTATCACGCTCTCCTGCTTGAAGCTTCATACCAATTCCAGAATTGATCAAGTAAATCCATAACTTCACGTGGATTCATCAGAGTGACAAGTGTTTCCTTCAGCGAGGCACGTAACGGTATCCTGTAGCCAAGGAGAAGACTTCCGACAATGGCGCCTCCATCTCGGTTCAAGTAATTGGCGGCGCAGGGACGCCCTGCCGAAGCAAGTGGCGTGAAGCGTATAACGTCTATACCTACCTACCTACCTATGTACCTATGTACCTACATACCGACACAGGTAGGTACAACATACTACAATACATAGGTAGCTTAATTCTCCATAAGCGTGGGTGTAGATGTGAGTCACTGGATCATCCATCATCCGATGTCGTCTCCAGAGGTCCAGCCGGGTTCCGGTTTCGCGGAACGTGGTCCTCGTGGCGAGATATGTGGATGTGCCTGGCAGTGATGAGTGCATGTGAGATCGAGCTACTTGGACGGCGGCGACTCACTCGGCCAGCGGATGGTAGGTGATCGGTCAGGGCTTGCCGCATATGCGGAGTGGCGGCGCTTTTTGGCCACGTGGGTGTTTGGATGGATGTGTGTGTGTGTGGCTCACTGGTCTGTAGATCGTCACTCGATCGAGTTGTCGATGCCTGCACTGTACCGTACTGTACTGTACTTGTTCAATTCGACGCACTCAGTCGGTTCAAGTTTGCTTGTTTGCGTTGTTTATTAGATTGTCTCTGGTTATGAATAACCACCTAGATGCCACTGATGGGCATTTGTTTCTTTGTTGACTGCTCAACTTGTTACTCTAATGTCTATGGCTCAGATGCCAGTTTGCATACATGTATCAAACTATCTACATACTACTGTACTTTGTTCCTGCGCTGCAGTTCACTGGATCGGTATACTGTAATACTGTATCTCATACGTGGCCATGATTCTTCTCTGTCACAGATCATCCTCACTTGCATCGTTCCTCTGTCTGTGCAATACCGTCATCGTTCGAAGGTATTATTATCATACTGCCACTAGGTAGATATCCTACCACCCATCTCTTCCTGCAGGCTGCCCTGAGTCTCTTTTCGAGTCGTCCTGGACTCGTCCATCCATCACTCTGCTATACCATTACTCTCCACCGCCCGACAGGCCCACAAGCCATCAAATCGCTTGCAGCCTGTCTATATCCGTGACCGTGTGTCCTGTGCCGCCACAGTATGCTGTATACTGGCCCCCTCCTCCCCTTTTCAGAACCTCGCAAGGGTATAAAATGCTGTAGAAAGCTATGCTGTAGAAAGCTGAAAGACTGAAAAAGCAGACAAGAAGAAACCCTCCCGAAAAAGTATCGAACGCTGAACACACAAGGAAGGTATATAAGAAACTTGCCAAAACATAAACGAATACATGAATGAGCCCCTGCCCAAAGATGAGAAGATGTTGAGATGAGAGTAGATGTAAATCAGAAAAAGAACACGCCAATCAGATCAAGATTTCAAGGCCCCCGACACAAAAACAATATGTCAAAAAAAAAAGTGCGCCAAATACACGCTTTGGGATTTTGTCGCCACCCCGCTCACCAAACAAACATGATAAAGCAACTCCAAAAACAGAAAAAAGAGGACATATGAATGCAAAAAAGGCAAAAGTAAAAGGCCCATCATACAATAGCCCTCCCCGCCGATGCACTCGGCCTCCTCGACCCGGGCTCACTCCCACTCCCCTGCCTCTGCGCCTCCAGCGCCTCCAAACAAGCATACTCAATCGGCGGCTCCCTCTCCCCCTTCCCTTCCCCAACCCCCAATCCCACCCTCTCCTCTCCCATGGGATACCCCGGCGGACTAGGCGGAACATCCTGATACACCGGCGGTGCCTCATTATCCCAACTAACCCCCAAGCCAGGATACTCCGTCATATGCACCGCGAAATGCATCCTCAGGATCCGACCCGTCCCTGTCTGCGACGCTAGATGTGGTTTCCCCTCTGGCGCAAATTCCTTGGATACAATGAGTTCTAGTTGTAGCGCGTGGGAGACGTGGGTGGTGCTGTCGGGAGTATGTACATCGCAGGCAAAACGGGGGGGGTCCTTGGCGTGGGTTTTGAATTGAGTCATTGTGTAGTCGAATTCGAAGTCGACGATGCCGTCGTTGCCGGAGAAGTCTGATTTCCAGCCTTCGTGGATTTGTTTTTCGCCGAGGATGCGGGTTTCGGTACGGGAGACGGCATTTTTGGGGGTGGCATTCGGGGGGGATTCGTCGTCTGTTGGGGTGGTGGTGGAGGCGGGAGTGGAGGGAGAGTGTTTGTCGCAGGCGGGCGCGAGGGTTTTGATGGTTTCTTCGAGTTTCCAGGAGACTTTGCGGAGTTTCCAGAGATCGACGGTGTGGACTTTTTCGTTGTGTGTCATGAGGCCGTCGAGTTTGAGGGTGACGGTGTTGCTGCTGGTCGGGTGGATGACGGAGTTGTAGTGCGCGCTGGCTTTGATGTTGGTGGGAGGGAAGATGCGAACGGAATGGTGAGGGTAGAGCGGCTCGGGAAGGGATCGCTTGATGTGGAGGGTGCGTTCGAATTTGAGAGGCACGGAGGAGGTTGATGAGAGGTTCGAGGCTGAGACTGAGGGAGATACTGCCATGGCTTGAGCCTTGAAATGGTATGAGATGGAGACGACGGGCGTGTTGGTGGACGCGGGCAGATTACCGGCGAGGAGAGTTGAAAAAGGGAACTGGTGATTTCCGCGGCGCAGTGACGTGGGTTGCGCGAGAAACTGCCACGCCCGGAGCTCTGTGATCTTGGTTTGACAATCGGCGCAGTGGCCCTGGAAAGGCTTCTTGTACTTGGTATGCATGGTCAGCGTGGCGACGAAGCTATCAAGCTTAAGTACCTCATCGTGCACGTCGACGTACAAGAGGCCCGAGATGAGCGCACCTGAACTCTCCTCGGGCGTTCCATACAGCACAACGGGAGGGCTCTCGATGCTCCATTCCATAGAGGCCGGTGCGCGAGACGACGAATGGTGTCCGGTGTGGTGATTGTGCGCGTGGCTATGACTGTGTCCATGGCCGTGAGCGTCGTGCCTGGAGCGGCCAAAAGGCAGTGACAGACGGTGCTTCTTGAGGGCATCCCCCAGCTCGGGCATCTTGACGGAAATGTGGTGGGCATGGTCCTCGGAGTCGGAGGCGTAGGGACTCGCGCTGACCGAATTGTTGCGCGAACTGGTGCGTGAGGATCGCGAAACGGCCGCTTTCTTGATATGCGAGATGTTGCCTGACGAGGAGCGGAGGAAGTTGGAGACAAGGTGGGGCATTTTGACGGATTCTATCGAGAACTTCTGCGACGGTGTTCTGCGTTTTAACTGCGTAACATGCGCAGCCTTGCGTGAACCGATGGTAGCCAGTGATATCCGTCGCTGGTTTGGGAAAGAGGGGCGGCGGGGCGGTGGGGATGTCTTCAAAATTCAATGTCACTGAATCGTATGGCAAGTCGCCGATATGCTCTCGTATTTTTCTGTCGTCAACTGGGGTATTCTATCGTTCGACGTTGAGGGCGACACAGCTTGTATGAAACACGGTCCTTGTTCACACAGAAAGAGCGCGGAACCCTTCCTAGGCTACCAAGAGCATGCCCGCAACGGGTTCGGTCGGCGATAACTCGAGTAACGGCTGAGAAGCGGCTTGCTAGGGGGGGTTCGATGTTCGATATTTCTTGCTCGATGTTCGCGATGTTGCCAGCTGAGCTTAGCGTTGGCGTGTGTCAAAACCGTTGGTCTAAACTCTAGTTCAAGTGGCCGCGTGGCGCGAACGAGTGTGGGTGATTCGACGGCGCTGTTTGTCTAGCGGGTATGTAGGCGAAAGCTCTGCGTTGTGATTTTGCGATGCCTTTTGCACGGGTCGTCTCGTTGGCCGATGGTAGATGAAGTGTTGGACGAATTGATATGGTTGATACTCTCGAGAGCGGGTGAGCGGCGGGTGTGAAGATGTCATGAAAGAATACAGTCCATGTCGAGTAGCTGGCGAGTGGCAAAGACGGTGCCGAGTAGATATAGGTGGATGTCCGACCAGATGTCCGACTGGTGTCAACGTGAAGAATCAAAAACTCAAGATCGATCCGAGGGTACTAGAACAGGCACGTCCTCCGGCGGCATCGTCAAGTTATATACGGGCCAGACCTCAAAAGTCAAGAATGCCGAGCGGCTTGCGGCGGAAGACCAAGTACCTGGTCCTGGCCCCATGGCTTGGCTTCGTTTTTTTTTTCTTTTCCCTTTTTCTCCTTCTTCTTTCCTGTTTCGTCCTTCTTTCGTTCTCTTTTTTTAGCGCCACCCAATCCTTCCCCTGTCCCATGAGCGGTCGCCGGTTACATAACTCCAGCCCTGTCTCCACCAAGCAAGAAGCTCTCGCTCTCGATACGGAGTATACAATACATACATATGTACATATGTACCTACATTTACTTCGCAAGCTTTGCAAGCCTATTTGCACCGTGGGCTTGGGAGTGGAGCGATACTGGGCGGGATCCATCAAGTCAGCTCATTCATGTCCACCAGTTTGATTCTGGGGTGTTCGTCCCTGGCCGGTCGAGTGCTCAAGTGACTGCAAAATTCTTTTCTCATGGTCCATGCTGTGTGCCGCGGCCCGCCGGCATAAGCCATTGAGCGCGAGGGAGCTGCCCCCTCTCCGCTCTTCCCCAAGCGGCCTTTAGTTATTAAGCGAACCCCCCTAAGCCGGGCTCCGAGTGCCCCGCTCCAGGGCCTGTTCCAGCCTCCAGGTACCATTCAGGTGCCTTCAGGAGCCTTTAGGTGCCATTCAGCGGTGCTGTAGCACCAACGTGCTCCGAGTCACAGCGCCGCCGCCGCGAAATAGCCCTTGAATGATGTGATCCATGATGCGATCCATGATGCGATCCATCCTCCATCCTCCATCACGATTCCAGACCAGATCCACCCGATGGCCACAGAAGACACGAGAAATCCACCCGTTGAGAATTCATTCTGGAGAGGGCAGAGAAGAGTCAGCCACATGCGGACAGTGGCAGACACGCAGTCCTTTTCCGATCCTGCGCTTTGCACTGTGCACAAAGATGCGCCAAACTGCGAATTGTGAGCCGGGAATGGCTCGGATTTGCCCAACCCCAACAACGGCCCGCAAGCGTCAAACGAACTTGTCGACAACTGAACGATGTTAAATATCCAGACGTCAAAATCTCTCAGTCCTCATTACCGGTATGTACGATATCTGAGCGTCTGGACCTTAGCATGCAACGCGGGGCATCAGTCACCGCCGCAGCATCGTCAATGCATGATCAGGACAGCATTACAGTATGATGTACGGGGTACATACAAAAACGTGATACATATACATACTCCGTACATCCATGATCCGACGTCTTCATGGTCTCGTTGGCAATAATGCCACGGTAGCCAATCGTGGCCGTGGCCAATTCCCCGTGTCACGTGTGTACAGCGCCTCGATGGTAGTTCCCCGGCTGCGGCCACTGCCGCTAGGTACATATCCTCCGAGCCACCCTGTTTCCATTCAGAACCCAACATGTTCCAGCTTTGCCCTCGCATTGCATCAGCTAGCTTGATGGTCCATATCTTGATGGTTGTCCATTGAGGTGTCGTGATGCCGGCGCCGCATGTCGTACGTTGCAGTCAAATAAAGTAGCCATCTTAGTGGCCGATGACGTGCCCACCTGATCGGCATTCCACGTGCGCCACCCGTCAGATGCAAATCGTTGTCTTGAACTCTTGTAAGTTGTGAACGCTGCGTGCCTGTCCTTCGTGCCTGCCATTCGTGCGCAATTGTGCCGCCATTCGTGTGCGGCGTGCCTGCCCATTGAAGGAACCGTGATGGCCAGGTACACGGTCAACGGTGGCTTCCTCTGACCTCTCTCTCCTTCCCAATCCTGCTTGTTCCTCTTCTTCCCTCCTTCTTCTTCCTCTTGCTCATATACATACATGACGGATTTATTTCATTCCAGCCGGCCTGTGGGGCACTGAAAGGCAGCATGCATCGCCGTACCTTTGAGCAACCAACACGACAAACAGGGGCTTCCATGCCCAGTCTTTGCTCTCCTAGCTTTCCGTCTCGTTATTAGGGGCGAGAACAGAAGAAAAGACGCACACGTACTCCAATTGGTACATTGGCAGCCTGCAACGCCTCGTCCACTGAAGCCGTGTTTCCTCATTCGGACCCTGGATAGACTCATCGTGAAGAATGTGGCTTCCCTGCCGCCTGGTGGCCTTGTAAGTTGTCTTGTCTTGAATATTCACGATTACAGGGTTACAGGACCGACAGCTCCGGTGCGACCACTGTCCAACCAGTACACCGTTTCGTTGAAGAAAAACACACAAAACGCCCAAAAAAAAAGGCACAAACGTAATTGAAACTCAATGCCGCAAGGCTTCCTTGTCCGGCACAAAATCCTTCTGCTCTCGGAAGTCCGGGGCCCACTCCGCATGCTGCTTCCCCTTTTGTGAGTGGCTGAATGCATCGAATCGAGATCGTGGACTGCATCGCCGTTCAATTGGAAACGATGCCACATCGGCCCGACCTTGTCTAATAATGATTTATTTTGACTGCAAAGACTCTTTCATGGAGGTTTGTGCGTGGTTGAAACATGCTCATTCGGTTCGCGATTCTTCCTCTTTTTTTTGCTTCCTTTTTTTTTTCTTACACACTAGTCTCATCCGCCTAACTCGCGTTCCTAGGCTCGTGGAAGGATCCCGAGAGGATCCCCTGCAAATGCATCACCCCAATGACCCCATGCGATATTCTGTCAACCGAATGCCTGATCCACACCAAATCTAGTTTTTATCCCGATCGGCGGTGGCCAGCAAGTCCGTGTGTCCATGAAGAGGTACATATGTATGTACATATGGCGCAACACGCATGAACGACTTCCTTCAGTGCAACGCTGGACCACGGATGAGAAGAAGCATTTCACTACGGAGTACGGAGTAAAGATGAAGTAAATGCGGAGGAAAAGAAAAGAAGGAAGTCCTGGCGCGAGCTTATGATGCGCATTCTGCTTATCATAAAGTGACAACGGGCGTGCCGCCCAAATTCCAGTCGCATCCAGATACGACTAAGGCTGCACATAGGTAGGTAGTTATCTACAAACTAGGTATGCATATGAAATGCTAACTAGGCCTCGATTTGGCACAGCCCCAACGCTCTCAGCCTCTCACTTTCTTGCCTCTCTGGAGTCGCTGTTCCTGAGACGCCACAACATAAACTGGGGGCGGATCGTTGCCGTGTGCCCGAAGCGAAACATCTGCCGTTCCGATCGCTGAACCTAATGTACTAGTGATGTAAGAGCGAACGAATCATGCTCATCGCGACTCACCAGTGACCACCGCTTATAGTATACATTTGGACATTATAGATATGGATATACTTGAATGCCATACGTGCATGCATTCCGAGTCTAGCACGCCTTTCGCCAGATTGGAACCCATCATTGCTGCATTCCCGAGTTTGCGTTTCGCCCCTGGCTTTACTCCTTCTTTTCTGTGAGGTAACAGGTATGTGTAACCTATTTTTTGCGTTTATTTTTTTGCCTTTTGCTAGTTGTCTCTGTTATCTAGTACATGCGGCATGCCTCTCTCTCCATCGTCTTGCTTCTTCTTTCATGCAGATCTCTCTCGTTCTTGCCCCTGTTTCTTTTTTCCCCATAGACCGACCCGCGCAATCTACGCGTCTACAGATATGTAGGTAGCAATCGAGACTCACGAGTCACATGCAGGGGCGGTGGCGCAAGGTAAACTAGGCCGAATGTCTTACGCACATGATGTTGCATCGCACAATCACAGCCCACCACCCCGCGTTGTCTTGCAAGTTGCCACTTGTGACTTGTCGGTGTCACGAGCAACAAGCCAAAGGGGAGCAAAGCCGAAAAGAGGGCCTCAGCTGACTTTCTCATCTCGGCAGGAACCGAAGCCTAGACTCGGCCTGCAAGAGAACGTGCGACACACCAGAAACGCCTCGTGGGCCCGATGATACCTGTAGATGCACCTGCATGAAGGCACTGTGATGCACGGCAGTCGCCATCAGTTGCACAGACACTGCAGCTGAGCCCAATTGAACCATACCTACCTACCTATGTATATGTATGTATGTACAACCGAGGTTGTTTCGAGTCGATGTGCAGCGGGCGGGCGCTACGGTACCTTTGCAGCCGATGGATGCAGCGCTTGGAACTTGGAAGAGACGAAGAGGAACATCACGATCACGATATCGATTCACCAATATGCCGACATTCTGCGATACCTTTATGCGCGCAACGTGCATTCGCATCGTGCAGCCAGTCCCATTACACCGGCCGGAACGTTCCTTGTGCTTTCTCGTATGTACATATGTATGTACCGTCACACCCGATCACGTCCTCCGCATGCTTCAGATGGGGGATCATCTACAGATCGGGCAACGCACGGGTAGGGATTCCGGGCCACAAGCCGCCCGAAATCCCGATGGACTACCCTGCAGAAAAAGAGACTCTACTCAGTATGTACTCCGTACGTACTGTGAATATGTACTTTGAGTTTGGCCGTTTTATTGTCTCAGCACGCAACGGCATACTCCGTGGGATACCAGGTAGCCTCGTCACGTTATGCGGCAGCGCTAAGGCGGTTTCACTTGACATGGCCACATTGGGCAGTCATATACTGTGCGAGGGGAAATGCATCACGCCATGGCTCATGCGATTGAAGGAGGGGAAGCATTCCATGATCTTCATGACCTGACGGGGACCTTTGTCAGTTCCTACTCCGTATGTTCTGAGTCCTGACCTGTTGGTGAGTAGGTAGTACATTTCCAGTTCTTACGTCTCTGCACTGGTTATCTTCCAGTATCTTGGCTCGTCGTTGTGAAATGGTGTCAAGGGCGCGGGGCAGCCCCCGCCATGCTTTCCATTTCATTGCAAGATAGCATCGAGGTACCAGATCGGCAGATTGGGAATTCTGCGCAAGCCATGCTACTGTGCCAACACCATGTCGAGTCGTTATATAAACCAAAATACTATGGGCGTTCATCGCCACCGAATCACCAAATCATGGGGCATTAATGGGCTCTTGGCGGGCTCGTTTGCGACAGCACCATCATGACCTGCGTCAACCCAGCATAATACATGATAAGAGCACCAGTTTTTAGATGCGCGAGAGCCTATCTGTGAGGCATAACAATTACAAAATGGCCCCTCAAAAACTTCTGCGCCATGAAGTCGATGGTTCCAATCGACACGCTTGAGAGTTCGAGGCATCATGGGTCTGTTGGCTGGGGCCCGACTTACACATTTGCAAGCTTCATCTCCGCTGCAGCCTGCGAGACTTGAATTGGCGTGTGCGAAGTTGCCAACGTATCGGTTGTTTTGAAAGGGTTTAAAACACGACAATCTACTCCGTACACTGCACAGAGAGGCGTTCGCATTTGCCGCATGTCATTTCAACTTGATGAGCGTATCCACAGTTCAAGCTCACTGAGCAGTGAGCACTCCCGAGTCCCCACCCTACCCCCACTCTGAAACTGGCACCTTCGCTTTGTCGCTTCACGTCTCTTCTTTTCTTCATCGTCGCAAATTACTTCAGCTTTACTAACCACATCGTCAAGATTTCAGATACTGTCCCTGCACGATTCAATCCAGCTCATGTCTTCCTGCAATCAAAGGATGGGAAATGTGGCATCCAAGCTGCCAGATTATTGAGCCAATGATTGATGCAGATGGAGCTCGTTGACCTGGTTAGACTTCAGTTCCGGATCGTCAAAAAGAGTCGGCACTCGTTCCTCTTCGCTCGCGTTTGACACGTTATCAGGTCCAGGGCAATACTGGCCGTACGATGCGCTTGACGGACTACGTCTGTGATCTTGGCGGATGGTTTCTTTGCAAACGACAGTGTCTGACTCCAGAGGGCTCATGCTGTCATGCCTCACAGTCGATGAATCAACAAGTCATGAGGTTTTAGGCGTTATCATTCGCAAGAGCGCGTCAGCATAGTCTGAATGAATCCTGCACGTTGTGACATGGATGCGGCGTTTGGCTGTGCGCGAGCGTTTGCACTTGCGAGAGCTGGAAAGAATCTGTACGACGGGATCTTTTATCTTCTTGATTTTCGACTGCCATGAGCGGCGAGAGACGTTTCAATTTGTTGATTGATCAGCCACCAGCTTCCTCTGTTTTCTTGGACTGTAGCATCCTGATCCAAAGATTTGGTGACGTGACGGAGCTTGAGTTTGAGAATTGGGCACAAATGGAGCACGATCAGCGCACGCAGAAGCATTACGAAAGCTTTGTGGGGAAGCTCGCACAGTGAGCAATCCGCCTGATCAACTCCAGCAGTGAAGCTCCCATCTTATTCTTACGACATGCTGATACAAGACTGCCAAGGGACCGCGATGACGGAACATTCTGCGACCTCGAGATCGACTGTGGGGAAAGACGCTTCCGAGCTCATCGGAATGTGGTATGCCTGCATTCTCCAGTGATACGCGCGGCATTCTTTGGCAAATGGAAGAAGGTAAGTCGCAAAGCCGACGACTTCATAGCAAACCCACCACTCACGAAAAGTTGTAGGAGCCTACTTGTGGCGTGTTCGAAATCAAGGAACACTCTCATATGCTGGTCAGACGAATGCTCGACTACATATACACCGGCGATTATGACGGTTTCGATTCGAGTATTCTCGTACAGAAAGACCACCTGTCGCCTGAGGATGTCGCCAAACTAGAAATAGCGGGCCAGGTGCCGTTGCATGTCAAGATGATGGAGGCTGAGGGAGCTAGGTAACACGTACCTGGTCGAGGGTCTCAGCCAACTTACTAGCTACAAGTTCACCAAACACCTCGCATCCTTGTTGACGACGTCAGTTATGGTCGACATCATCCCTAAAGTCTATGCTTTGGACTCCGGGCCCTCTGACGCTATTCGGAAAAGCGTCATTGGTGATATGAGGGAAAAGCTATTGCGACGACCATTGGCGGCCGACATCGAAGAGCTTTTGGAGGACGTTATGAAAAACGTGCCTCAGTTTACTTGCGACCTTCTCAAGTCCTACTTAGACACGCCGCATGGTAGTGTTCCAAGAGCTGGGGCGCAGTTCCCGTTCATCCGTTCTGGATATCATATACGGAATGCTACTTATGCTAGTGGCGCGCAGAAGCATCATTACCACGAATTTGTAAGGACAATCGAAAAGTAAGTGCGCAACCGCCATAGAGAATTCCAACGGTAAGGCCCAGCCTATAGCCTAACACTACTGACATGTTTCTGACAAGGGACTGCAACGATGAAGCATTCTGTGACCTCAAGATCGTCTGTGGCGGAAGGAGCTTTCCAGCTCACCGGAACGTGGTATGCTTGCATTCTTCAGTGATACGCGCGGCATGTCTTGGCCCGTGGAAGGTAAAGTCCCGAAGCCCAAGCCCAGGTATCAATCACGCCGCTCATGTGCAACTGTAGGAGGCCGCTCGTGGCGTGTTCGAAATCAAGGAAACCTCTCATATGCTGGTCCGACGAATGCTCGACTATATCTACACAGGCGATTATGATAATTTCGATTCGAGTATCCTCTTGCGGAAAGACCACCTGTCACCTCAAGAAGTCGCCGAGTTTGACATAGCTGACTACTTGACGCTGCATATTAAGATGATGGAGCTAGGAGATATGTACATGGTCGAGGGTCTCAGTCAACTTACAAGTGAAAAGTTCGCCAAACATCTCGCCTCTCAGACGGCAAGAGATATTCTTGTTACCATTGTCCCGGAAGTCTATGCCTTGAAAAACGACTCGTCTGACACGATCCGGAAAGTCGTCATTGACTGCATGAGACAGAAAATGTCGCGAATACCCTTGGCGGACGACGTCGAAGAGGTTTTGGAGGATGTGGCGAAAAACGTACCCGAATTTACTTGCGAGCTTCTCAAATCCTACATGAAAGTATATGACGACTCCAGAATGGATTACTATCCGGACCCGGGGGACTTCGAATGCCAGCAATCCCCACGGACAGCGACATACGATTATGATTATGGTGGTTTTGAATATGATCCTTATGCTTAGATGAGAATAGAATCGACTACGGGGCCGTAACGGGGAATACGCCGTGCACAAACAGACGCCACATTGCAAGTGGGTGGGCCATTCCTAATTTACTACGGTTCACGGGGGAAACGAGCTTGCAAGCACAGCGCACTCTAATGTTTGAGGTCGGTGAAATTTGGACCTTGGTGTTTATCTGCAAACTTGGGTCAAATTGGTGATTCAGCTGATTCTACGTCATGCCTGCCATAAAATGACGGCAGAGGTAGCATACAAGCTGCCAGAGCATCTGCCATCGAATGGAATGGATTATGGGTGACCGCTTTCCACCCAGATACACTCTAGTCTCTAGACACACTTGCAAGTTGCCTGCCGTGGTTTCTCCACAAAGCGACGCTGCCGATGCTGTACCATGACCTTGATGATTCCTAAACAAACGCTCGAGGGTTCACATTGTGACGCCTCGAAGCCGTCAAATGTTGAGCCTTTGAGGCATCATGGGTCTGTTAGAAGTTGGCTGGCCTGCGCGCGATTGCGAACGTTTGCACTGGCTGCTGCGACTTTGAGTACATGCAAGAACAAAGCACGACGCATTGCATGTGCATTGCGTGTAGCCCCATCGATTTAGTCGATATTTTGCTGTTCGAAGTTTCGTACGGTCCACGAGTGCAACGTCACCGACTCACAGTTTGTAATTGACACGTCAGAGACATTGCGTGTCTCGAGAAACAGGAACATCACACGAGGTCGCGGGCGAGACAGAGGGGAAGGGAAGCATCACGCCGACGGCCGTCCTCATATGTGAAGGCTTCAAGAATCAATGGCTCGGCATTGCAGGATCCGACCACGCACAGTGAGAGAGGTGAAAGTGAGTAATCCTTCCCGGCTACGCAAAAATAATCGAGTGGACGCCTAGGCTATTTGCCAGGTCACGAATGCATCATGGTTCAAAGCAATAATTGAAGACACCGGTGTTCTATCATTTGAGCGAATTGAGTTGCGTCGTCGGTCGAGCCTTGAAGCCGAATAAGTTCATGTACTGTTTGTGATTTTAATGGGCAAACACGGAAGGTGCGCCTCCGCTGAAGCTTCGGCAGTGGGCACACCTTCGTTCAGTTTAAAGACCAAAGACGCGCTAGAGAATGGCCTCTGTTTATGCTCTTTGATATTGATGCCAAGTACTTCGGACCGGTGTTCTTCAGCTGCTGCCTCGAAAGGTACTCTACCTCTGAAGTTGGTCGTTGTCCAATGTCGGAAGCTCTGCAAGGGGATTTGGAGCTATGTAATTGATTTGCAGAGAGGTAATGATTTTGAGAAGAGCACACGCCTTCTACACTTGCACCGTTCCTCCACTTCATCTGCATTTGGACAGATTGAGATTGAGATTGTGGAGGGCATTGTGTATAAATTGTGCCCCGCATCAGGTAAGATCTTGACGGCCGCACGGTATCTGAGGCGTGAACTCATCGGGTGATTCAACATAAAAAAGAGGTGGGCCTTCCTACTGGCCATTGTATCTGAAGGACATCATTCAATTGTCAGGCGAAAAGTACCATTTCAACAGTTCCATCGCGATGAGCACGAACTTCGGACGCAGGTAGACCTTGAGCGCCGCTCCGTTCTCACGCTTGTTCCCATAATCCCATCTAGCCATAATCGAAGTGTCGTCTTCTTAAGGCTTCAATGGTACGCATAAGGATGAAGATGGGTCGTAATCAAGGAAGTTTGGTTACGTACCTGGTCAGAAAAAGCAAGGTGGGATTCGGGATCGCGAAAAATTCGAGAAAGAGCACATGTTGTTGCGTGGAATGGGAAGCCAGGCTTGTTTATGTAACAGTACTCAGGTCGCCAGATTGAGATTTTTCGTGGGGAAAGCAGAACAGCGGGCACGCGTTCGGTGTAAGGAGAGGATATCCCGAGTATTGGTGTGAAGAAATGAATCTATGCTCGAAAGTCAGAAGGGTCAATGATGTGGAAAAAGAGTAGCTTCAATAGATACGTACGTCGGTTTCCACTTGTTCTGGCGCCATTAGACGCCCACCGCCGTTATCAAGGTTGAGAAACTTTTATGTGTGCTTTCCCTTGCCTCTCGTGGGTGACAGTCGGCAGCGATGTATCTAGCGCTTTGAAAAGATGATCTGCCTGCAAATGCCAAAAAAGGCGACCGGTATTGGGAGGAGCTGGACCCGAATCGACGCCCGACTCGTTCGAGCTATTTCCTCTGCTTCAATTCTTCGTTCTCGCGTCTCAACCTTTCGATCTCCGCATCTGCTCGTCTCTTCTCCGCCTCTACTCCCCTCAACCTTTCCATCTCCGCCTCGCTTCTCTGTAATTCTCCCTTGACCTTCCTGATCTCTTCCGCCAGGTACTCTTTTCTGGATTGTGTCGTTATTCGGAAACAAGTCGAGCCTGCAGCAGTTCGTCTTCGTTTTTTGCGTACTTTGAGTTTAAGCGATCGAGTCGCAGTGTCGAGCGCCTCGAGTGTCTGATTATCGCCCGTTTGGTTCCGAACAGGCTCTTCCACCTCCAAAATCTGTTGAACCTCTGTGTCGGGCCTCCTCGGAAGCTCGACAGGCGGCGCACTCGGTGCGGAACGAATGGGCAGGGAAATGATTTGACGACGACCCAGCTCGAAAGAGGGTACGAAATCGGCAGTACTCATTGGGTGACAATGGGCTTTTCTCAACGTGTTCTGCAATGGACTCAGGACTGATGTGAGAATTTGATCCTTCTCTCGCGCGGTTCCGGGCCCCGGCTTGAGAGCTTGAGGCCGCAAGCGAAATAGTTGTCTCAGATTTACAAGGATACACAAAGTACAGAGCAATTGTCCCATCGGACACTTTTGGACGCCAGTATGGCAGTATCACGCCCTGCATAGGCGTATTGGCGGTGTGACGCACCGTAATTTGTCAAGACTCAAAACTGAAACCTGTCATTGAGTGAGAGTCTTGACCGCCCGCAAGTTTTATCTCTAGGTAGTCTTTAATCCCCTTCGCTCGACACGAGCCAGGGCCCAAAACTCTTACGTATGCATCAACGCTCCCACTTTCAGGACTCCGTGGACCGTCTTGACTCTTGGCTCCAACCTTTCATCTTCTTAATCTTAGTAAGTTAGTACTCATCATTTGATATCGTGGTCATGACGTCCGCAGCCCTGCCCCTAGCAAGAATGAGTCGAGGACTCGAGATCACAACAGTCGGATCAGAACGAGCGCGAGAACGGCGCAGCGCTTGACGTTTCACCGCGTCCGTGGTTCGCAACTTCGCATAGCAATCAAAACGACGAATTGGCGATTTTGTATTCGTGATCAGGAATTAACATCCCCTCGCCAGATGTTAGATCGGCAGCAAGGGAGCCTGAAGAGGGAATTTCATCGCTCCAAACGTCTAGGAGGTTGCCTCGCACGTAATCTAATAGGTAAAGTTCTCCGGTGTTATGGTGTGAAAGCGGGCCGCCACACCGAACGACAAAGACCTTCCCTCACTTCGAGTCTTTGACAACGAGATATTACATTTATTCCGCAGAAGAAGGGCGTTATTCGTGTCAATGAGGGGTAAGAGTATGATCCATTGAAGTAATGGAACCTTCTTTTCCAGCTGTTGCACAAAAAAGGACGCACAGCCGATGGCCCGATTGACCATGGCCGTCGGCCGACTCGGCCCACAGCATCTCCTGATGCAGATTCAACATACTGGCGAGAGCGTTAGCTATTCTTTGCTGACCCTGAAAGCAAATTCCATTTCAGGCATTTAATCGACTTACTCGTAGGGTTGATGAGTTCAAGGGCTCTGCACTATAGATAGAAGTCATATCGTAGGGGGGTATATAGAATTAGAATTTAGAGGTCTATATCGCATGAACCTTTAACCAGGGCCCAGTGGCCAGACAGCTGCGCACACTTTTTTCGCGATGATTCAAGCTTTATATATATTTCAATTGAATCTAAGTGCGCGTTAGCTGTTGGAGTTCGAGGATTGCAACGTTTTTTTTCGATTCCGGTATACCTTTTTTTTGCTGCGCCGCACACCCAGCTACCGGCCACCGCTGCACCGCATTCTTGTGGGACGGACGCATAGCAATCGCACACAATATTTGCTTCCATGCGAATCCATGCCCTAAAAAAGACAGATTCTCTCCGTCACGATGGACTCATAGAGTTCCAACGAACTCTCAAGCTTGAGGCCAACGAGTCACGACGCCGAAGATGAAGCTAGACCTGCTCTTCAACTTTCCACATAAGAAGTATCGCAAACCAGTAACCATACTGCCGCTGTCGACTCAGCAGTGCAGCACTGACCCCAGCTTCGGAATTATGGTGGTTCTTTCTCAATCTTCGATCCGTTTTGAGATGGAAAGTCTTGACAGTAACGGACGAAATGGGCCCATCGCATTCCGGTGTCGACCTGCAGGCTGCTGGATGATTGATCAGATCAGATAACCATTACCGCCAATTAGCTGATGAAGTTCTAATCTTCATGATGACAATTATTATCACGCCGTTTTCAATTGTTTCAATAATTAATGTCTTCCGGGCAGAAGACCTGTCGCAGCGCTCGTCGCTTACGCAAACTGCAAAGGGGGCCACTCTGGAGTCTGCTTACCTGGACCCTGTGTGCTGGTTCCATCGTTTCCGAGGTCCGTTGAAGGATTATGGATAGGCTATCAGAAGTTTGGAATGGAAGCCCAAGCAGTGTGTGCCTGGCTAGAAATACATAAAGTGAACCGAAACGATCAGATGAAATGAAACAGAATCGGTTTCTTCAATTAAAACTACATACACAGGGATAACGACGTCGACTTATGCTTGGACGAGTTACTCTATATAGTAGCACAGTGAAAGAGGTACCCCGCGCCTCAAGCTAGGAAGCCTACCGCAGGCCTCGACATGCTTTCGGACAAATTCGGAGAAAGAATAAAGCGAGAAACATCGCGATTATGGAAAGGATCAACAGATATTGAAAGGGGAACGTCCTGTTCGGAACCAGCCAGGCAAGAATCGGAAACGTGAGGCCCTCGGCCTCAGTCACGCGGTTCGAGGTTCGAACTTCGACGCTGGAAGGTGCGAAGGAATCGCTCGAACGAAAAGGTCGCCAAAACGGAGGGGAAACACCGTAGCCTCTGAAATATTTTCCAAGACAGCAGAAACAAGCTAGTAAAGAAAATAAAATGGAAAGAGTCTCGTACTCTCGAGTTTGAGCGATCCCGTTGCAGTGTCGACTCTCGAGCTCGGAGCGCCTCAAGTGTCCGATTACTATCTGGCTGGTTCCGAACAGGCCGTCCCCTTCCGAAATCGGTTGACCCGCTGAACTAGACCTCGTTCTTCGGCACTGCTGAGGCCGCAGGTGAATTAATTGTATCAGAGTCTGGCAACGATGAACGAAAGGCTGCGTCGCCGTCACGTGATATCTAGCCATTCGGACACATACATACCTCTCAAGTACATCTAACCTAGGTTTCTCCCTCAATAAACTTCTTTACTTGTGAATTTGTGATCCTAACCTTGGCCCTTCAAACAGTTTCACGACTACAGAGTGAGAGAACATACATAGTACAGATCTGAGGTAATAGAGCAGTCGTCGCATCGGACACTTTTGGACGCCATACTCGGAACGCAGTAGTAACAGGTGGTCACTGTTGACAATGGCATGTTGCATACCGTAATCTTTCTACAGGATCGACGTATACTGTGGATGCATGTCAGTTTAAAAGAAAGGTGACAGGTCTACCACTACATTTTCGTGTAATGATGAAATTTATTATCTTATAAGGTCGTGCCATCGTGGTAGCCTGTAGGTAAGTAGTACTGTAGGGCCTAGGCGAACAAAAAGAGCCCTGACTCAGTGACTCCTGAGTCCTTAGTCCTGACCAGTGACCAGTGACCACTGACCACTCGTGGACTCGTGGTCTGAGATGACATTCGCGCCGTATAATGTATTTGGACAACATGCCATCTTTTGTGCATCGTTGGCAGTTGGCCATCATCGTGGTAGAAGAACCAAATAAAGCCGTCGAGAGATGATGTGGTGGCTTACCGGAGCAAAATGAGTACAAAACCTCACTCACACTGTCTGTCGCGTGGCATCAATCCACCGGGTCTTCCTTGTACATTGATGATTGTACGCCATCCAATTGACTATTTGGTCGTACAATTTTAACTGAGGCAATGGTCGCCAACTAATAAAGGCTGGGCGCCCTCCGAAACGCCTGGTTCGTTTGGGCGCACGCAGCCTGGCTGCTTGCCCTCCGAAACGCCTGGTTCGTTTGGGCGCACGCAGCCTGGCTGCTTGCCCTTAGGTACCTATGCGGCTATGCCTACGCTCAATTACGGGTCCGGACAAGTCACTTGTGACTTGATGCCGCGCATGGATTTAATATGGCTTCGAAGAGACAAGTAATCGAAATCCTCAGCTAAAGCTTAACGCAGCGGGAAAGAGTCAAGACAAAGGCCCTCCGTGCGGAAGGCATACACAAAGCCCTTCAAAGTCTAACTTCAAAGTCTAAAAAGCTGATGGGGTATGTCACCATATGTGGTATCATAGGTACCCGACTATCCCATCAGCTCTTACATCTGTTACACCCGGTATAACAGATGCATGATGAATAATCTCAGAACACAAGACCGCTCTATATGCCGGACTCGTAATTATCAAAGTAATACAGAAAGTTAAGATCCAAGTCTTCATTGAATCATTGGGCAACTCATCTTCCTATTATCCTATATCTGTTGTCGTTGGAGTCTGGATGTGATGAAGTGTCACAAAGTCAGTCAGTCGTCTATATGTGCTAATTCCAAGACAGCAGTTGTCTTTGAAATTTGGAATCGTACCCTTTTGTGGGGTGTGTAGCTCAGTTGGATAGCACATTGACTGGCCGTTACACTGGACGTGTATTGTTATTTACACCACCCTATATTACTATTCATACCACCTTCCCCAGTTCCGTCCCATCTCAAGCCATGCTGCAGCCTGCCTAAACGTGTTACGTGACACGATACATCTCGTACCCTGAGATCGCTGTGAATTTGACCCTACACTAGGGCTGCTGTATGAAATGAAAGATTTGCTGAAAGCATAAATTTTTCATTTCAAATTTACGTAAGTATTTAAATTTCATTCACGGGTGGCCCACTTTTTTTTGGCTGGGTGGGGCAAAGCTACCTACCTAAGGTACCTAATCACGGACCAATTAAGCCCCAAAAGGCCAAAACGCTCACCGGCAACACCTACCCTAAACCCAGAAATTGGTGAACGATCGCGTAAATCAGAGT
>SRQM01000427.1:0-23217 GCA_018360465.1 Claviceps humidiphila
AAGGGGTGCGGCAGGCGTTGAGGCAAAGTACTCCACGGGCTGCGCAGAATCTGCAGCGGTCACGTGACGTGGCTGAGGGACGCTGGTGGCAGCGGTCCTCACAATACCCCTTCTTCAGCTGATGTTGGCGCTGAGATTTATGCCAGCAGCCGCAGCCGCAGCAGCAGCAGCAGCACTGATATTAGGGTTCACCTTGACCTCTGTCGGCTTCTCCCATAGATTTCTCAACAAAACACTAATCCCATCCACATCCTCCGCGCCAGCCATGTTCACCCCACTGGCCTGTTCCCCGACCTGACTCCCCGCAACTCCCTCAAAAGTCGAGCTAGCTCCATTGGCCACCCTGATAGATTCGCCAGTCTTGGACGCAGTCTGCCGAACATCAGGCATGCTCACATTGCGGGTATGTCTGATATTTGCCTCCGTCGAAAGATGCCCACGCTTGCCATTGACGACGGTATTGGCGGGAACTCGCGGCACTCTTCGGATCTTCTCCATGCCTGGAAGACGACTGAGCCGGTTCAGTGATCGCGCAACCGGGTTCTGGTATCGCCGGACGACGAGATACTCCATTCCTGTCCTCTCTAAAAGTCGGCCGATGCGAGGGTCACGGCTGTTCCCTGCGTCGTAGCCGCCAGATCCACCGACGCACACCAGAGGGCTTGATCCGACTACGCCTCCTACGCCCGCTAGTCCATGGCTGGGTTCGAGAACAGAGCTGGCTCGTTGCAGGTTCAGCTTTTGCTGGGTGCGTGATTTTTCCGCGGGGAGGGCCGCTGTGCTTCTGCTTGAACTTGGGACCAATGCGCTTGCATCCATGTCCATTCCACTGGGAGCCAGAGCCTCTGGTTCCGATTGCTGGAGGGTAAAGCCCTGGCTAGCAGTAGGTTTGGTATCTCCGGTTATATCCTCTAGGCTCTGGCTCGTGCCTTGGACAGGTGGCTGGTAGAAAGAACCCTGGCTGGCTAAGCCAGATGTGGGCGCGTCAACGAATCGTGAAATGAGGTCTTGTTGGTTGCTGCTACTGGCCAGTGCTGCTGCTGCGCCATCCGTCGAGCTAATGGATCTGGTAACCTGGGCGGATGCACCCTTTGCTATTTCCACAGTCATCTTTGGCGGAGCACTTTGTGGGGGTGTACGCTGTAATAGGCGGGAGGTAAGGTATTCCTTGTGCTGCGACGTAGCCTTGCTGGCCACTGACGCGGGAGAGTGTTGCTCCTGCTGCTGTTGTTGTTCGTCTGAGAGCTGCTGTTGCTGTTCATATTGTTGCTGCTGCCGTTGCTGCTCTTGCTGGCCGTATCGGAGCTGTGTTTGTGGTTCTTCGTGAGGTCGCATTTGTAGCTGCTGTTTCACTACCCCCTCCTCCTTCTGCTGCTGTAGCTGCGGCGTCTGAGAAAGGGTGCTGGGGACCACAGGCTGCGACATTTCCGTAGTTGGACGCAACGATGGCTGCATACCGTTGTTGATGGAACTTTTTCGGGATATATATGGCGAGTTGGAGCCGCTGGCATCAACCCATTCGTCGTCGGGATCGTCGCTACCAAGATCAAATCGCACCTGTGTCTTGCTCGTCTTGGCGGTGTGGCGATGTACACCAGTGCCGCTCGGCGCCCGCTTCAGCTTGTCTGAGGATTTAGCTCTTTTGGCGACTTCCACTTGGGAGCGATTACGTTTCAGACTCGTGTGCGATAGACTCTTGGGGATATTGGCCGACGTCGATTGACCCTGCAGTTTGACTTCGCTGGTTGCTCTCCGATGCGGTGGCCGCTCAACCTCGGCGGGCGAGGCCGGTCCTGACGTCTGCCTTCGGGTCAGTTTGGGGGGCGGGCCGTGCGCGTTTGCATGTTTATGAAATGCTTTAGTCGAAGGAACGCGTGTGTTGAAGCGGCTGACGTGATGATGCTTCTGAGACTTGACGCGATGCTGATGCGACGGGCCTCCCGTGTTATTTGTACCGTCGCTCTGAGAGCCGCTGTCGCGATGATTGAGGGGGGGTCTTTTTAATTGGCCACTCGGTGGTGCGTTGTCCGTTTCCTTGTCTCGAGGCATGATGTCGTACCTCAGCCGCGATCGGTGTTTTATGACCGGAGAGACGCACGCACGTGCTGAGGCGTTGGGAGCAAGGTGGTATGTTCGTGTCGTATGATGCGAATAGAACGGACGGATGTGGTAGGTTGAGCTGGTCAAGTTTTGGCTCGGTGCGCCCGCGGGTGTAACAGCTGCTTTCCTTTCAGTCTTGGAGTCGTCTTTCGACTGGTGGAAGTTGCAAAAGGGGCAGGGGAGACGGGCGCCCTGGTCCCTCAGCTGGATGGTGTCGCAGATTGATCGCGCCGTGGAGAAAAGAGAGATTCTCAACGCAATGCCAGAACTGATGGTTTTGTTTTGGTTTGTTGGCTCATATGCGTAGAAGCTGATGCATGTAGATGCGGTATCAATGCGTAATAGGTATGCAGCGGCGACACGGGACACGTGGGGGTAGTCAGGTCGAAGTCGGCACACTTCTGTAACGTAGACGATGGATAACAGAGATTCCGGCAAAGCTCAAATTCAATGGACTTATTAGAAGGCTCAATCGGTAAAATTGGCGATGTACTGGCCTCGAGGCGATGGCGTTGGTGGTTGTTTAGAGAAGGTGGCCCTACATACAGTATGTAGCTACAGTGTAGATACGTGCTCCGGTCCGGGCGATGGCTTCGATGACCATTGACAACAAGGCCCAGGCTAGAATGATTCCACCTTTCGTCTGTGGACCAATCAGCCGCGACGCGCCTCGACTTTAAGTCCCAGCCCTCCAGGTATGCAACTTGCAAAATCAGAAAGCTCAGAACCATCATCGCCCTCTGCTCAACAACAAAACACATAACGCTTTATTTTCCATTCCACTTCTTTCTTCTCTCTCCAATCTATCGTAGGCAGCCTGGCCTTCTATCTCCCCGATCGCATACTCACACCGGTCGAAATAAGTTGACGAGCCAACCAGAATGGGAATTGCGAGGCTTCATATTAGAATGTCGAAGGTTGCGTCACAACGCGACAACAGAGTTCCGACGTATGCAAAGCCAGCATATGATGCTCTGGAATCGCATATAAGCTGGATCGATATGTAACAGCCGATTGAATCCGATAACAAGCGACTGTCACACAGTGCCAGGCTAAGGGGCAGCCTTGGACGCACACTGTCGCCCATGTCTCCATTCGGAATGATGTTCTCAATTTATTATCTTGACTCTATTAGGTGCATTCATCTGGCAGGATCGTCGCTGCCGTTATGGTCAGACTCGTGCAAATCTCCTCCTTCACAAGCGGCACAGCCTTACCTAATATGGTCCATACTTTCTCCTCGTGCCCATGGCCATCAATGTCAGAAGGGCGGACTTCCCTGACGATTTGAGTTCTTCATCCTCGTCTGCGACAAGACACGTACCCCAATTGCTCTATCTAGCTCGTTACTCTGGCGAGGTACTCACACAGACGATTTATATCGATTTGGTGACATCGGAGGACGGGAATGTTAGTGTACGATAGGCTTGCATAGGGCTTTGAGACGTCTACTTTTGTCCGAAACACGAGAGTGGCGGCCAAGTTTTGCTTGTCTCACCTTCCACTTACGAAAAACATCCCAGGGAGAGGAGATATATGGAAGGCTCTAAGTGGTGTATTCCTCGTCCACCACGGTCACGTCCGCGTACCGTAAAGCTGGACCATAGATGGCTTCACCGCAACTGCTTGGGCATGGTCTCCTGGCTCGTTGTCAAAAGTCGCTCGGTGCGAATGTAAGCTCTCGGAACAAGCGCTTCCCATGTATTATGCATTTTGCAAACATGCAAAATCCTCAGTGACTATCAGGTACGTCTGATGGTTACTGGCCTCCACTTGAAACATCAAGTGTGAGCCGTTGGGCCTTGTTCGGTTTATCCCATAGCGGGACGTTACACTGTGCAACCCCGTAATCTTTCCATCGTGATTCGTGTCTCATCAGAAATAAAAGATCTTCTCATCCGTGTTTTCGTTACGTCTTTGGACACAGAATGGCAGATGTCGGGATCGCGTAGATGGCGTGGAGCCGCAAGATTTTATTAATAACAATTGACACGGCGACGGCCTGCCGGGAAGGCTGTCTCCTCGTAAGCAGTCATGCCTGCAGTTGCCGCTTTTTGGACAGAGATGGGCTTCGGATGAGGCAGCCTCTTGCAGCCGGGTGCTTCCCGCTGCCGGGATTAACGGCCCGGAGACCGGAGGCAGTCCCTTAAAGTTTAGAAGTGTGCCCAATGTATCTACATACATAATGATACAGACTACATACATCTATTACATACTCTGTGGCATCATGCATGACCACAAGTGACAATGTCCATCGTCAAGAGGCGGCATGCCAATGATGCTACTGCAACATTGAATGGTCACGACCGGTAAGGCCTGGCACACCCCTTTACGTAAATACCACTTGGTCCAACGGGACGTCTTATTACGGAGTATAGCAGCCCTACTTTGATGATATCGTGAGCTTCATATCTCCCGTTCAAATCGCGCGGGACACGGCGTATGCAGCGGAGCCGGGGAGCCTCAGCTTGCTCCGGAGTCCGGCTCAGCTCCAGAAGTGCACCTCCTGCATCGCAACAAAGGCCTGGAGCTGGAGCTCTTGCGTCAACTTTGTTTTGGATCTGTTACGTCATCCCGCCGCTTCAAACGAAATGCATCCCAATCCTCTGGACCCGTGAACCATGCCGCATCTTTTGCCGGGTTGGCACACATCATCTCGGTCATGCCCCGAGTGTATGGAGGAGAGAACGCGCGGCACTGTACTCCATAGGGGAAACGACAGTCCATTTTCCATCTGGCATCGTGGACCACGACGAGAGAACAATTACGTTAGAAGAATGCGGTTCCTCGCGGGGTGCTGCCACAACGTTCGTTTAGATTTGGTAATGGAGATCATGCGATACCCCTCCCTGTGTTACAACTTACATGCCTACTACAGAGCAATGTAGGCACGTAAGCCGCGTTTTTCAGTTATGGGGTACATAGCGGCGGTACGCTGTGTTCAAGGTACATACATACCTATTTCCGATCATTGTGTGTAACATATTCGAAGCGACCTGTGCGCCCTACAAGTGACACCAGCTACCAACAGCCAGGCTCGCGAATCGCTAGTGGGCTGATGTCGCTTGTCGCGGTCACCATGAGATAAAGTGCCGGAGTGGTTGGTGGGGGGAAAAGTTGTTCGCATTCGTAATCCCAAGATCGCTTATCGTAACGAAATGCACAGTGCATGCTCAAGTTATGATAACGTTGACAAAAGATCCGGAAGGCTTGGGCAATCCCTGTTGCTCGTGAAAATGACAGCAGACCCTGATTGACGTTGCCTTCCACTTACTAATATGACACACCGCGCCGCACAAGACGCTGGGGCATCGCGTTCGCATAAGCAATCCATGTCGCAGCGTGCATTGACGCCGAGGCAGTCAGTCGCTTCCAACTTGTTTGAAGGGTTTCATGACGGCCGCGTTCACATTGTTAAGAACGTACGTCAATGACGAACTGTTTGCAGTCCGCGCGTGGTCTGTGATATGAGGTCTGACTCCTGAGTCCTGAGTGTGTATCTATCCATAATAATATTGGAAGTAAAGCGGAGCACCGAAATCCGCTTTTTTTTGGCGGCCACGCAGATTTCGAAAAAAAAACCACAATTGGCGCCGCGACGCAGTCGCCCCCTCCGCCGCAGGCGGCAGCGTGCCGCAGGCATCCCCCGGAAGGGCCCCCGGAGGGACATTTCCAACCCAACGCTCTCCATCCCGCCGAAGCGAAGCGAGGCGAGTCTTCCTGAGCCCCGAAGCGCAGCGTAGGGCCGCGAGGGAAGTACTCGTCTAACTTACATTAAAAGAACGCCTTTTGCACTTTTTGGCCCCACAAAAATACAGACAGAAACTTACGCAAATTTTTTTCCGCAAGAAAAAAGTCGCACGCTCGAGTCACTGATTGGTCACTGCCAGACCCATCGGGTTAAAAAGTAATCCCGTTCCGAGCCCTCCTCTGTTCACAACAACAACACCAAAAAAAAGACCCTCTCATCGACGCGCCCCAGCTGTCAACAGCAGCTGTCAGCAAATTTCAACCAACAATCAATCCTTCAACCGACAGTGGATAGTAATATCAAAGGAGACGGACTCTTTGCCTCCTAGGCGGTGTCCTTTCAGTAACATGCGTCGTATCGCCGTATTCCCATCGAACAGGAATTTGAACTCAACTGATCAGAATTCAGAATGCGCGGTGCGAGGTGTAGAATGCAAATGAGGCAGGTTGGCGTCGTCGGTCCCGGAGTAGGGAGAAAAAACAAAGCCATCGGTACAAAGTAATCCCGTTCCGAGCCCTTCTCCAACGCAGCCCGTGGATTGGTTGAAATCGCAACGCCGCAAAATAAACGGGGCTCCAAAGCACAATCGCAGCGCCGGATTGGTCAAAAATATCTCCAGAGAAATCTTCACGGAGCGGCAGCAGAAACAAATTTCACGAAGCTGCACTGACGGAGCGCTACAACAGAAAGCGAAAAGACAACAAACACAGACAGGAGCGATAGCCACAGAGCTCAGATAGTGTTGCTGCACAACAAATCGCGAAGCAGTACAGAACTGACGGAGCTATGACAGGATCGGATGATCTAACTCAAATGGAGGCGGACAACGGAGAGAGGCGTGAACAGAGAAGCAACAGTCACGGAGCTCAGGTAATGTAGCGGCACAACAGATTTCACGAAGCTGCGACAAAAAAGATAGGCCTGTATCGGAATCCACAGGTGGAGCGAGGCAACAGATTCCACGGAGCATAGACTGATGCACGGAATTCCGACAGATCCCACTACGTTGTACGTGTATCGAACACGGAGAAGTTGAGAACCGACCGGCGACCGGTGTATCCGACGGATCTGTAGCAAGTCCAATACCCCAGAAGCTGAAGCCGCAATTGAGAGTTTTGAGATGCATCCCTAATCGCGAGAACCAAGTGGGAGGAGCAGCAGGCTCCACGGAGAAAGATATAGGTGTAGCGAATTCAATTCCAGGCGCTGTGGGAGAACGCACGCAAGTGTAGTAGGTTCCACGGAGCTGTGGCAAATTCAGTTCCTCGGAGAATTGAGTTGCGCGGGAAGACGGACCTCCAGCAACAGATCCCATGGAGTATCGACAGAATGCATGGACGTTGACATGTCCCATTGAATTGTACATGTAGTTCAAAGTTGCAATTGAGAGTTAAAAGTTCCAATTGAGACAGATCTCGAATAGAACCCACGGAGCCGCAGTGTGTTCAACGCAGGTGTGGTAAATCCTAGCTGAATTGACAGCATCGACGGAGGTACAATGGATTCCACGGAGCTGTAGCAAAGCGAAGTATTTACGGAACGGTCACAAGATCCAACGAAATATGCAATACAGAAGACGGAGCTGCAGTGATGCCAAGGAAATGCCTTTCCTATATCATACGGAGCTGTGAAAAACGGGAACGACGGAGGTACTCCGTACGATACAGAAAAAATGCAAATAGACGCTGCAACAGCCTCTACGGAGCTGACGCGACGGCAGTACAGTAAAACCTCTGACCTATCGGGGCAGGAAGAACAACATCAGGGTGACGGCTTCAATTTCAGGCTGTACAAGGGAAAACGTTTTGCCTCCAGTGCTTAGATAACCCATCATCACGTAGCCTGACGGTTACATGCACCCTTTTTCAGAGAAGTCGTTTGTTACCAACCTCGATACCCTCGCCCTTTGAAACTCAAAACACGGATGATGAACCAAAGGGTAATAGAAGGAACAACAAGTAACAAATTCCATGTCTATCACGACATATTCCAACGACATATGCGCCATACCATAACAATTAAAAAAATAGCGTCTCCATATAGGGTATGCATCATGTGAGCACCCTGAGGCTCCCAACTTCCAAGAAGAATCGTTGCGTCGAAGAAATTAGTGGAGCGACAGATTCACGCACAGCCTATCCAGAAGAAGGAGAATCTACCAATCTCTCACATAGTTCAACGGCGCTGCAATAAATCCCACAAAGGTGTGTGACAAATCGACGAAGATCACAAGATACCCGGTCGAAAGCCCTGCGAAAGAAGAGTAACAGAAATCACCGCCCCTCTACCGCTCTTCCCGACCGCCGCGAAGCAAGGTCCCGGCCCCGGAGCGCAGCGCAGGGCCGCCGGAAAGGACCTTGTGTATGTACATTATCAAGAAGGTCACATGACAAATCGTATCGTAGATCAAAGCACGAGAACAGAAAAGAATTGAGCAGGGGGGAAAGATCCGTCTCCGTCAGCCGAGCAACCGAGGCAGGCAGCAGGGGACCGAAAGCCTTGGAAGTTGGATCTGCAAATCTTGGCCCTGCCAAGAAAAAGAGAACAAAGATGTGGTTCGATATACATAGTGTACGGAGTAATGTACATATGTACCTACATGATATGTACTTGTGAAGTTGTGGTACATACACATACTAGGTACCTAGTCAGGTCGCAATAAGGGAAAAGCTTGACGACGTACATACCTACCGGTACGGAGTACAGAGTCAGCATCCACTAATGTATGTACATATGTAGGTACCTAGGTATGTATGTAGGCGGAACGGTGGACGGTGAGAGCCGAAAATATCGAAAAGATGGGGAAATTAGGGAACAAAGAAGGAAAATATACATACATACTCGTAGGGATGGGAACCATGGGATAGGGATGGGAACCATGGGAGGTGAACGATATCGCGATTCGTGAGACAAGAGTCAAGACCCCGGGTATGATTCATGAGGTGCTTGGCCCTGTTGGCCGCTGTGTTTCCGTTGAAACTTGAAGGCAACAACGACATCAGTATTTTACCCCACGACTTACTTGGGCTTAGTTTCTCGCCCTCTTCTTAAGTTCTTACAATACCCCCCACCAGCGATCCAGTCATCCGTCATCGCTCAGTTCTAACTTGTGACCACAGGTTTGTCCTCATAATCACTGAGTGGACGAGTTGGAACGCGCACATGTCACACTTTTTTTTTGTGCGACTCGACGATTTGCATCAGTGCTTTCCTATCACAAAACACCTGAGTTCTCTGTCTCGACCTTGTCAGCTGCACGCCGCTCCCGTTGAGAGCTAGAGCATCAGACAGATCAGTTCAGCCATCGCGTTTTGTCTCCCTCCAAATCTGGCCGTTATCTGTTGGACCTCCCACTTTCCTGCATCATTTCGCACGCTACTCTTTTCTCGCCGGTATCTTGCAACGGCCTCCTGCCTCAGCAATTCATGGGACCACGAATCTGCCGGCTCTTGCTCACTCGCTCTCCCGGTAGCCTTGCTTGTTTTCCCCCTCCCCTCTGTCTTGAACAATTCAAGTTGGAAACAAGCCAAATATCCTAAACTTTGTTGTTGGAATTTGGGCTTTTTAGAACGCTATAGACCTTGCTGCATTATTGCGCCAAAGGATAAGATCGCACAGCTGTCGGTTTCAATGACGCCGATAACCCACGGTTATCTCATCTTGGCCTCCGTCGTAACCTGACTTCCAGACACCAAATCGCAAACACAAACTTGAATAAAACGAAGATATCAAAGCTTCCTGGATTTGGCCACGTATCGTCGGTCAGGGACACGACCTTGCCCTGACAAGTCATCGCGTCCATCATCAACATACCCGCATATTACTTTCAGAGGACGTCATTGCGCTCGGTTTGGCCAAGAAATTACCATCAAACAGGAGGGAGACGGGAACGCTGTAATATTTTCTTCTCCGGAATCACACACTCGCCACTGAGATCATTTCGCAACAGCTCTCTGTCATCTCATAACTAGCACAGCATTTCGAAATCTTGCCGCCAAAATCGTGGTCAAATCTCACTCCTACTTCCGATCTGAGGGCATCCATTGCAAGTTCTGAAAGAACTGTACGAATCATTACCACTGCATCGCTTCACATACTTTCTCAAGAATCGATATGGCGCATAATCACGCGGTACAACGAACAGCCCCAATCGCCATTGCCCCGGGACCCTCGAGGCGACGTCCGACTCCGCAACGGCGAGAGAATGGCAGAAAGTTTGAAATTGGTCCCAATGGTGCTCAAACTATTGCTTCAACCGAGGCTCCGTCGCTTTCTGCTTCGATAGAACCATGCCAGTCGTGTCGGTTTTCAGCAAAGAAATGCATTCTCATGCATGATGAGGACATTTGTGCCGCTTGTCAGGCGAGCGGCTCTGATTGCTCCTTTATAGAGTGTACATTCGTAAGCCCCCATTCTCGAAAGCGAAAATTGAACGGAAAACCGCATTGCGAAGAGAGCTCAAGTAAGCGAAGGTAAGGCTGAAAGATTGCTGAGAATAAGCGTGCGCGTCTTGCCATGTATACAAGTGCCAGGTTCATGGCGACTTTGAAGGCATCGCAGAGCTTCCGCACCGCATTTTCCATTGACGGGGCTGACGATTCTCCCATATTTAGCTCACCGACTATGTGTAGTCGCAAACTCAACGATTCTAGTGGTTCCAGCACCGCTGCGAGCTCTTTTCTCGAAGATGTGGCCAATGCAGGCGGTCCGACCATGCTTAAGCGGACTCTCGGCATGCAAGATGACCGATACAGTCAACACATTGGTCTAACGACGGATTTCGAACCATCATTGATTAACTTGTCAACTTTTGACCCTCAGGATGAGAGTCTACTGTCGAGAGGCACGCTTCGAAAAGTCAGCAACGAGGACACTTTCTTGATGTTGCCAGATAGCAGCACTCCTGGACATGACCACATCGTCGAGGACTTGGACGCAATTGAGGCAGTTGTCTCACCACATGGTCGCAAGCTGATTGATGTATACTTTCGTATAGTACATCCTGCTTTTCCAATCATTCAGAAACATGTGTTTCTGGAAAAATACGAACGCTCTCACCGCGAGTTTTCGCCTCCGATCCTGGCAGCAGTGTATCTCCTCGCCATCAATTGGTGGGACCACTCGCCAGAGCTGGCACACTTACCCCGTCCCAATGTCGGGGAACTTGAGAGACTGATCCGTGGCACCTTGGCAGACGCAATGAATCGTCCCAAACTATCTACGATTCAAGCCGGTCTACTTTTGTCTCAGCGGCCGGAAGGTGACCAGTGGGCACCAACGGCGCAGCTTGTGGCCATTGGCCAGGAAGTCGGCCTGCATCTGGACTGTTCAAATTGGAAAATTCCACCGTGGGAGAAGGGATTGAGGAGGCGTCTTGCTTGGGCGCTATACATACAGGACAAATGGGGTGCCCTTATTCACGGCCGTCCTTCTCACATATTCGCGTCCAACTGGGGTGTTCGAGCTCTGTCCGCCAACGACTTTCCAGACGCAGAGTGGGATGAAGGAGACGCGGACGAGAGAGAAGACATTGAGAAAGGTCGTTTGTTGTTCTCGCGCTTCGTGCGGCTGTCGGAGATTCTGTCCGAAATCTTGGAGACGTTCTACACGCTCCGTTCGACGCAAGCCATTGCCGACGCCGGACTTCAGAGTACTCAGCTGGTCTTGTCTCTTGCAAAGCCAGTTCAGCTCAAGCTCAAGGAGTGGTATAGCAGTCTGCCCGCGAGTATTCGTCTGGAGTCGTACTCGCTGACGAATTATATCTTCGATTCACCACCATGCACAACAGACAGGTTGTCTAGCATTGGGTATCTACACCTGGGTTACTTTGCGACAGAGATAACGTTGCACCGCAAAATCATTCGATCCCTAGCATCAGCCTCCAGCACTGTAGATTCCTACGTTCAACATATCTGTCGAAGCGCAGCAAAGGCCCGGCTGATTTCCTCAATGGATTTCGTCAACCGGCTTGGCCCTAATCACTTGCAGTCCTTTTGGTTTTTTGCATCAAAGACAAACTTTGCACTGATTGGCACGTTTGGATCTCTTCTTTGGGCAACTTCTCCCGGGCGAGAAGAGGCCGAGTGGTATCGGCGCCGGCTGGGAGAGTATCGGTGGACGCTCTCGGTTAGCTCCAAACCAGGTGGGAGCAGAGGACTCACACAGTTCGCCATGACGATGTTGGATATATCCACAGGCTTGCTCAAAAAGCTTCCAGAGAAGCCTCTTATGAGCCGGAGTGGGAGCACGGCAGATCTTTCAGCTCCTCCGTCGTTCTCCGGATCATTTTCTGGGGGCGTCAGCCGCCTAGGTCAGTTCAGTCATACTCACAGCTCGGATGTGAGCAGCATGCAAAGCCCTCGCAGCGATGATTCTATGAGCGAAGACGACATAAAGGATGATTGTTCCACGCCTAGCTAGCATGGTATCTTGGCAGCGACATATTTAGGCACTTGGTGAGATCTATCAACTGTGTCCCTCTGTATGTAGAATTTGCGCATGCCGCATCCTTATCTCTTCGTTAGACGACTTGTACATGGTTTGGAGAATGGATGTGCATGCGGTTCAAATCTTTTCTATGTGGCTGTTCGCGGATTAAGGCTACAATTCGTGTGAGCCATTCAAAATGGTTTCAGGGGCATGCACGTTGCCTACAAACCTTGCACTGCAATAGGGACACCTGCGTTATGCAGAGTTGGGGCTGAATGATGCGCCCTAATAGGCAGACAATTGAACTTTTGACGCAGAATTAACGCGCGTTTCCTGGTTCATACATGGGTGATTATTGTCACAAAAAAAGTGGCATGTGCACCTGCAGTGGGCATGTAAGAACAGTTGAGTCAACACAACATGTGACTTCTTGGAATAGACGCGTATGAAGAGGAACATTTGGCAGGTCACAGAACATAGAGACATCTGGAAGAAATATTAGTATTATTGAATCCCATAAGACTATTCAATCACCAACCAAGATATATCTAGAAAAGAAGATGGCTTGCGCCCTATACACGTAACACATGCAAGTCCACCAACGGGGGTATTTCTGACAATATACAAAACAGGGGTATAAAACAAATCGGGAAACACCAAACTCGGGTAGAGTGTATGTAGTCCTCATCCTTCTTCTTGTCTATATTACTTACTGAGACGCAGCATGACGGGCAAGACCAGTCCGTCATCCGCAAATGCGACGGAACGAAATTAAGCTCTGGAGTAGTTGCCGCGCAACTCGTGCCACCTGTTCTCCTGCCTGCCCATCTCTGCCTCGATATCTGCCAGTAGCGTCACACGTGGCTCAACATGCTCAGCAGCATCGGGATTGCTGGTAGACTCCTCCAATTTCTTCAGCTGCTCCTCAATCACGCCAAGTGCATGTCCAGGGGTTTCCAACGGTGGAATCTGCGGGGCTGGGCCCTTGAAGCGTCTCGAGGTCTTCTCCAGTTCCAGAGGTGGCGGTTGAACAACACGTCGAACTTGCGCAGCATTACGATTCGAGAATGTGGGACAATTATCTCCGACACGGTGGTGCCAGGAGCTGCTCCTGCCTCTAGTACCACCACAGACCTTGCGAGACAGGTGTGTACTCGCCGCGGTCATCGAATGTTCGGTAGAGCGATCAGTCATTGTTGTCGTTCCCTCACGGTCTTTTCTGTTGAGCAAGGAACCCTCATCGTAGGCGCGCCGAGTGAGTAGATGATTTGGGAGGGGGTGAGCACGGTCACCCTCAAATAGGCCTTTATTTGATACAACTGGAACCTCGATTGCTCGATTCGCCAAAATTCGGTTCCGAGAGCCGACGAGAGACCTGTCGGCACGGACCGAAGCAGGAGTTGCCAATTGCTTCGCGTCGCGGATAGCAAACATAGGTGAAGATCTGCTCCTCGAGTGCGCCTTGGATGGTGGAGGCAATGTTACAGCGGGTCCCTGCAAATTCTCGGACGAAAGATCGTTGATGGAGCTCGTGGGTGCAGCAATCCCAAAGCTGGAAACAGAACTGCCCGCTGCCTCCTCGTTACACCAAGCATACAGCGGTGTTCTCACTTCTGGCACGTGCAGTATTGTTTGTAAGTCGTTCCGCGGCAGCCATTGACTGCCAATGCTCTCTGGCCTCGGCTGCGCATGGGAAGCTCTATGACCCGCGGTGGGACGAGACAATTGTGCTTGAGAAGTCGACTTGTGTGTTACGGACTGTGCAGGACCAGCGCTCTTTGCGATCGTTGGCGGCGGGGGCCGCGGTTGGCTTGAGTCCGCTGCGGCGGGTTGGAGAACTGTTGGTTCGCCTCGAGATAACTTGCTCGAGAGATGAGTGAGAGTATCACCCAGGGATTTCCCAATTTCCTGGAATCTTGACCTGGGAGGAAAATCTGATCTACGAGGGACCGGCCTCGGCCGATCCATCACCGATGGGCTACTTACACTTTCGCTCAAGTCAGGTCGGCGCTGATCGTGTGACAACCAACGCATGTCTCCAAGGTCGACACCATCTCGAACTATGGTAGTTTGCATCTCTCTGTTGCCCTCAGTCATTTCTCTTGCTTGGGCACTAGGCTTTTTCTGGAGTCCTGCAATCCCTCTCAGCTGTGTGAGAGGGTGCGCAGATTTCGAGTGCTCTTCAATAGGAGGTGCCTGTGGCCTCGATCCTGATTGGTGAACGCTCATTTTGACGAAACGACTGCGAGGAATACCCGAAGAAGCTCTCGTATTTCCAACGGCATTGCCGAAGCGAGTTTCTGTTGAATCATACGGCTGATTATCTTCATCTAAGGGCGACCGGCGTAGCATTTGAGGAACAAGAGCATCTATTGCCGCCTTCAACGATTTGCCTTGGTGGGACACCGTAGTGAAATCCACAGGCGGGGGCCTCACCGGCAAATTTGGAAGTGCTTTGAGTGTATCAGTGGTCTGGCCATGCCCTTGATGTGTCCTCGCCCCTCGTAGCTTGGATCCCACATTGGATGAACCGGAGGCTGGCAGGCGTGCTTGGACAAGTTGCCAGATATGTTTTGGTGACCGCTGGTGAATGTCGTGGATGTCAGGATATATGACCGAGGAAACATTTGAGGCTGACGAGGGATTCCGAGACAAGCTACCGCGGGACTGGAGGGTAGCATCGGCTGGACCATGTAATTCATTTATATAGACAGTGTTGGGAAAGAGATCTTGCCGTGAACAAATCAGACCTTTGTAGAAGAAGACGATGCATGCTGCGGCATGTTAGTACATGGCGTGCCTCTCTGGAAAGCAAGGGTCTCATTACCTATTATTAGCAATGCTCCGACGGAGGGAAGAGCGCTTCTAACCGCTATACTAACAGTATTGACGCCCAGGGCCATGGGAACGCTCAGCTACTCTCAATGGTCAGCATCGCTAACATTCAAGCAATATAAAAACGATTGACTGATGCATCACTTCACGATTTAAACTTACTGGAATCCACAAGCCCAGAGCAACGGTCGTAAATGTGAGGCCCCTGGCCCGAAGGCCGATGGCACCACCCGCCTTTGCATCGCGGAAGAGGCCTACCGAAGACGCTCTAGTCAAAAGAATGAAGACTACAGCGGCATCCGCGACAGCGACTGCTACTCCAATCTGCCAGACTAGACTTGTCGCCACACAGATCGGAGCGAAGTGAGGGCGGTGAACGCCCACGAAAATGCCACCGAGAACAAAGCGAAGGAAAATAATGGTTTGAGTAAACCACAAACCCGAAGTGGCTCGCAGATCGCGCCTCATGGCCCAGAACAAGTATTCCTCAAGGGTGACTCGGGCGATTTGATCAAAAGCGGACGCGAAGGCGACGGTAATCTGACAAGCTGCAGTGTCATCCTGGCTGATGAAGGCGCCAACAAATCCATTCACAGCCCAGAGAGTGACAAAAAGAAGAAAGGCGGCGAGGACCAGCCTGAGTCCCCCTCGAACAAGTGATGAAGCTCCCCCCCTTAGATGGAATAACACGGTTCCTGATGCCGCACACACGACTAAGCCACTACAATCGCACGCATCAAAGTCAGTCGTTGTAAACGTTAATCCTCGGCGCTGCCAAAACGATTGTACTTTGGCAACAGTCGTCAAAGAGGAACTCACAAGGCAAAGGACGTCACGAGAGCTTGATTTCTGGCCGAGTCGTCCATGGTGGTGATTTGCCCGGCCAGCGGACGTCTTGTCTCGAGCAGGTAGGACCAGGGTCAATCAATAGAACGTCGATAGGTGAAGCGCCACAAGAAGAGAACAGCCGATTTCACGGACTTCATGGGTCGCAGGGCTGAGCACCTGGCTCTAGAAGAGTCGCTGGGAGTTCATCGTGCCACTATCATGGTTCAACAATGTACGCCACCTTTTGTGGTGAAATTCGGACGAAACGAAGAAGAGAGAAGAAACGGATAAGAGACGGGAGAGGCACCGCAACTATACGACAAGCGGAATGCATCAAGATCTAACAGCATCGCGTCTGACCGAATGCAGACAGACAAAACACGCAAGGGGAAGAAAGGATGACCTGCGCACCGTCCTCTGCGGCGCCTAACCATCTTGGCCCTTGGGGTGTGCCCAAAACATGGGGCACCTCGATGGAAGCAGAAGCACATGAAAGAGACACTATGTTGGTCGGTTGGTTGACTTGGCATGGCAGCTTGATAGATTGCCTAACGACCTGCCACTTGCGTGTGCGCGCCTTGTTGGTGCGATTCGCAGAACCTGCCCCATCTCGACTTGATGGCTTTGGGCGGAGGAGAAGGGGATAAAACGCATTGTTGAGAACTTGAGGCGCCAAACAAAGGCTCCGCAATCGCGCCCGTCGACTCTCGAGTCTCGAGATGCCGATTCAATGATTCAATCTGTTGATGGAACCTGTGCCTGTGGTGGAGGCAACGCGGCTGCCAACAAGAAACACGGAGCAAGTAGATGCGCGTGCGCGAGAATTTGCGCGAGGATTTGCCCGTTGTCTGGACACAAGTGTGTTTGAGAGATGAAGCCTCAAACAACCGGATGCAGGAACCCACGGCTTTGCTCTGCAGGGAGGCTCTCAGTGGCGTCGGTCACAGACCCAGTTCGCTCCTTCCCGGCCAGTTTGCCCCCCCATTCCCGAGGCCTGTGCCTTTCCGGCTCCTTGGCTTCAAAGTTCAATGTGTGGCTTCATGGCTCGACTTCCAATGTTCATCGCCCTCCGCGAAATGCTGACTCAAGACGACGGACGGGCCGTCCATGTTTTTTTTGACGCGGGGAAAACAAAGTCATTGCGCATTTAGACGCGGCCGCGCACGTGTCGGCAACGAGGAATTCCGAGTTAGAACTTGGAAGTCCGCAGGACTAGCCGCGCTCGTTCATCGCCGCCATCTCCTAGACTCCTGATTCGCACCAGTCCGAGCACCAGATACATCTACCTAATAAGTTCTAACTTTAGTACATAGGTACCTACCGGTAGTTCACTCATTTCTGGCAAATGCTGCTTCATCTTGGCAAGACAGGCCAAGTTAACTTGCTCAAGCTGCGTTGTCGTGACATCGGGGGTCGAAGTCCACGTCATGACTCGCTTTGAGGAAAGAACTTCGATGCCGACATGCCGCTAGGTATTCGGCACCGGCGCCGAAATTGTGGGTTACAAGCATCCTTTTCGCGTAAACATGTTCCAGGCATGATATATGGAGATTCAGTTTGTAGATATCACCTCCGACAAAAACCATTTTTAACACTTGATCTACCTAATCATATATCTGATCACATCTATCTGGCTACTCACCACTTCTCCCAAACAAAAGCCGGAATAACAATCCTCATCAGCCCCCAATGACCCATGGCACTCTGATCATGCCATCTCGCAACTTTACCCGTCTCGTTCCTTCTCATGATGTCATCTCCCTCACCGAGCATATCCGACTCAGGCACTTCGTGACTCAATCCCAGGTATTCCTGTCGAGCAGAGCTCTGCAAGTAGTCCGCCAGTGTCGGATGACGAAACGTGAGCGGCTCGGTAGGGGGTGACTTTTTGCAGAAAATGACCACGTTTGTAAAGTCCATGCCCTTGTTTGCCTTGATGCTTTCAGCATCGGGTGGCGTCTCACGGAAAATCCGGCAGGTCGGAAAGACTTGCTTGATGGTGCGGTAGATGATCTTGGGAGCCGGGAGGCTGAGATCACCGGCGTAGTTCTGTATCTTTCTATTAGTCGCAATTTGCCAGTGGGAACTTTCGGGGCTTGGGGGAAAAGCAAAAGTAAGCAGAATCACATATTCACATACAATAGCAACGGTCCCTCTAGGTGCAAGGAGTGCGTGCAAGCTCTGGAAGAATTCGAGTGTAAAGAGGTCAACTGGCTCGGCGCCTCCGGTGAAGACGTCGTGGACAATGTAGTCATATGTAGCTGGGACTATCTTTGCCAGCTGAGCTGTGTAACCGACGGCATCCTGCAGCACAGGCGGGTTATTCTCCTTGAGATCAAAGTATCTGGTGGCAAATTCATACACAACCGGGTCGTATTCCACGACGGTGGTGTTGACGCCATGAGCCACAAGTGCTGAGGGCGTTGTTCCAACACCAAGTCCTCTGTCGAGCGAGCAAGGTCAGCCAATTTCCCTTCTCACCTATCATTTCCCCCAGTTTCTTCTCTATGTATTGGGAAGGTTGGCGGCGAGGGATACCGGGAGCACAACTCACATGACCAAGGCCTTGGCATCCTGATCAGCAATCGCAGGTGTCGTCTCAGCGAGTCTCACAGCCTCCAGCATGGCGAAAACACCATAGATTGGTTCCGAAACAGGCCCTCCTCTATGATTGATCCACTCTCCTCCCAGGAGACTATGATCGCAGCGCATGACCCTGAACCCCTGTTGCATGCTCTGTAACACAGACAGATAGCCCGTTACAGACTCGCGCCGTTCAATCAAAAGCCATCCATCCGTCATCAAGCTGCTCATGAGGTTCTTAGTAGCAGCAGGGGACTGTACATGCGTGTTCAACAGGAAAATGTGGAAGAAAGGAAACGCCGTGTAAACCAGGTACTTTGACGGAGCAAGACACATGTACCCAAAGCTCAGCAATATTTCAAAGCCAAGTCTCGTAAATATGACGAATTTTCCAACCACCAGCGGCATAACAGACCCGACCTTGTCCTCAACGAACTTGAACAGTGCCCACGACGCGATTCCGGGACCCGCATCGGCCACAAACTTTGGCAGCTTGCTCAACCGCACGCTTTGCCAACAATCAGCTGCCGACGCAGCGGTCAAGACTGCGAGTGGTAACAAAGTAAAAGCTTCCGTCACAACGGGCCCGAGCTGCGGGCCGAAAGATTTGCTGTATGCGCCCAATAAGTGTTGCAAGCCGGGAATGCATACGGCAATGATGGGAAGAGCCTTGACTGTCGGTATGGGCAGAGAGTCTCGGAGGAATGTGTTGCCAGCCCAGCCGAGGAAGCAACCTCCCATCAAGAGCTTGGAGTGCCATATCGATGCCGGGATCGAGCCGTACACAGGCGAGAGGTTCAGTTGAGAAACGTGCGAGTAGAGGCTGAGAAAGGCCAGCAGCACAAGTATCCTGGCATAGAGCCTGGATTGCTCGAGAAGACGTTTGCTGAATGTATCGCTTTTGGCTTGTCTAGCAAGGTCTTGGAGTTCTTGTTCAAATTTCTTTGGGGTCAAGCCCGGGAATGAATCATCCGAGGTGGCAGCATTGTGCGTTACCCCCTTGGCAGGGAGCGGCTCGTCCTCCATGATGCCCGACTGACGAGTTGAAGCAGCACCAAATTTCTGGGCACCTTTGTCGCTGGCAAGAGGCACAATGTTTCAATCTGCGAGGATGTTGCTATGTTCCATTGTTGAAACTTGGCTGGTCATTGGTCATACGGTCGCAGCTTGCGGGAGGCTTTTGGTCGTTTTGGCCCGCCTTCCTGATGCAGCTCTGGCACTGGGCAGCCAATGTCCCACGAAAACCTTACCTACCCTATGGATTTGAGCGGGTGTAATTTTCAACGTGATAAGAAGTACCTACCTACCTTAGGTATCGCTGATGACATAACTCCTGTATCAACTCCGCTTTTTAGCTACGATAATCGCTCAAATTAGTATGGTGCGGCCGTTCGCGTAAAAAGAGAACCTGAGAAGGGGTTTGGAAGTTCAGCCTCTCCGTCCCAGGCATCACGCATGTTTGGTTCATACATACATACGCATGTTTGGTTCACACTAGGGCGGTAATCAGTAAAGCTGGATCAATTTGCAACAAGCTACCGAGTGATTCGGCCATAGCCATCTCCTCCTCCTGAGTCCTACGATGGCGCATCTTGCTGCGGCATTGTAACGCTGACGAGTATCGATTCAAAGAGACTCGAGGAGAGTCGCCGTTATCCGTCTTACGAAAAAGAAGACCCCGGCTGAGGCAACGCGAGGTGTGCCTGCCGAAACATATGGAGGAAAGACAGATAGAAGGAATTCACTGACTACGTCGACGGTCGGTCGTCGAAAATTTTGTGGCCGGCAACTCATCCGCCGTGATGTATCATGTGGCCCAACACGCGCACGGCTCGGGCCTCCGCAGAGATTCTCCAGGCTCAAGACGAATCCTTTCAAACATCGAAAACAACGACAACACCATTGGGGCGTGAGCTTGGGCCTTGTTCTCACACAAATGGCCTGCCAACGACCCACGGCGCTCTCTCAGAGCCCCGGGCCTTTTCCAGCCCTTTAAGGTCACAGCTAACTTACCTGGTCCCCCGGCAGGCTCACTTGCGGCTCACGCCTCCGCCAAATCTTAGGTAGTTATTCTAAAATTCTCTCCCGCTCCTCTCTCCTCTCTCCACCTCTCTCTCCCGTGCTTTTCCGCACCAGTGAGGCGTAGGGGATAAATCAGTTAATGGCTTGATGCCACTACCCCGTAGTTTGTTACATCAGGTAGGTACCTCGTCTTGTTGCAGCACTTGAACTTATCTCTTGCTTTTGTTGTGAGGCGCAACGTGCGAAAGAGGCTTTCGCTGGCCGAACCTAATATAATGAATATAATTTGTTGAAAAATTCCTATAGAGCAATAGATCTGCACATTTCCCATGGGCCAAAGTGACTAACAGCCTCCATGTGTCCCGGTAAGCATTCTCTTTTCGCATGCAACGTGATCTAGTAGGATCATCTCTCAGATGCAGACATCATGCCAATTGTGAATCCGTGTTGAACTCAGCAAAACTTCTCTCCTCCATTCTCTCTGAAGAAGACGGCGCACCAACTAAGGCCCCCTTTTCAGATGGCACTCTTAAACATGGTATAGCTCCCCACCCTTTGATCATCAGCCCTCTCAAACCGAAACCACGTCGTATAGAGTAGATCACCCGTCACAGGCGACACCTCACAAAACGCCCGCTCCTTGCTCACCAGCTGCCAACCCAACCCCTCCGGCACCCCAAACGCCTCCATCGCACCCGTGTGGTTATTGTTTGGAGTCATGAGCCCAGCTTTGATCCCAGCTTTGATAGCCTTGTCGAACTGCTTGGTGAGCTGCTCATTGTGCACATAGGGGAAATCTTTGTACACACTGGGGATATCTTCCACGCTTAGCGTGATGGACGTCCTGGCGCGGACAAAGAGAAGCACCATGATGAAGGAGAACATCTCTGGTTCTATGTGCTGCCGGGCCGAAAAGCAGACCATGTGGTCGATGGACGTCGTGAGGTTCATGAGGGCGGAATGCATGTCAGTCTGGTCGAGGGAGTCGTAGAATCCCTTTTCGCGGCAGATATCCAGCATGCCGGAGGAGATATCGCACCCTAGCAGACGATAAATCCTCTTGGTTTCCTTGGTCCCATCAGTCCCATTGGGATGAGAGGCAGTAGAAGTACATCGCATATATTTCTGGCTCTGGGCCAGAACTTGTCCAAAAATACCTGCCTCGCAGCCAAGATCAAGAATTGTCCCCGAAAAGTCATACTGTCCCACGAGCTTGGCTAGCGATTTTTTCTCAACTTCAAATGCTCCGAAAGCGTCGTAATAGTCATAGTATGTAGCCCAGCGATCGAACGTGGACGCGATGCCCGCACGACGAACGTCTTGCTCGGACTCCGAGTGGCGAAGCAAGTAATTCGCGATGTAGACGTCGATCAAGGCCCCGAGGCCACCCGGAAAGCAATGCGTGATGGGAATACATTCGTACAATCCCGCGGGTCCGAATTCCGCCGGCTGGGGATTCAAATCAATGACGAAGACTTGTCCACCGGGTGTGACTCGAAGATCGACTTTACAGCCCGTAATATTCTTTCTGTAGCTTCTGACGGCGAATGCTTCTATGGATGCCTGCTGGATATTCTCAAAGAGCGTGGCATCGTCTTCTTTCCGCAGAAGCTCCATGTATGTGCTCTGGCCAAACTTGCCTTCAAAGGTGATGAACTGTGCTTTTTGTGCCAAGGGCTTCTTCCCTCGGTAGGCCACGGGTGTGAGAGCTACGCAGCCCGGGCCTAGTTGAACGACGACACAGCTGTAGTCCTGACCTTCAAAATATTCCAGCACAACGATATCCTCACTGCTCCGCCCGGCAGCCTCAAGAGAACGTACGAATCCAATCGGATCTTCAATGCCTAACGCGGTGGCACGCTTCATGCGCGGCTCATGCAATGCCTCGTGCATGCGGCGAAGGGCAGACTCCAGCTCGTCCTGATTGCGGCATACGGGCCTCTCGTCAATTAACTGGCTGGAACACCAAAACCCGGGCTTGACAAACAAGGGAAATCGCTCGACGCCAGGAACCCGTGGCGCTCCGTGAAGCCTGGCCGCGTCGTAGAAAACGTTCTTTGTCTGGGACGTTTCCGAGCTATGGATGCCGCAGGATGGTAGATCCAGAGACTCAAAATAACGGGAGGCGTCTGCCCCCGCGACGTCGTCATGGGGCGTGCCCCAGAGGAAACTGAAGTAAAAGTCGAATCCCTCAGCAACTGCGTCGTTAATCTGCTGCTTTGCCTTATGTTTGTGTATCCAGCGGAATTCGAATTCATGCTGAGAGGTGAATTCTCCCGGCTGACTCGCGGGTTTGACTTTCTCCGAAACGCAGCCCGAGCCTTTGTACGAGGACAGAAAGACGCAGATTTTCATTGCTTCTGTTTCGGTGTTGTTATGTTGGAAGTATATCTAGATCAGAGGTAATTTTGAGAAGATGATGATCCAACTTGCAAGCCCGGTCAGAAAATCGGAGCAAGGACTTGACAAATATGTCTACTGCGGCCGATGCCATTTATTTCACCCCGTCAGAACCGAAGCAGGAGTGTGTGAGGAATCGGATATCCCTGCCGACCCGACCAAAAGGTCATTAGGCAAAACTGAAGAAATCGTGCGGCGACGCGTAGCGGAGGCGCACATTTCGTGTTTGCCTCTATATGCTCGAGTTCTCAGTGAGTAATGAGGGTATG
>SRQM01000428.1:0-23187 GCA_018360465.1 Claviceps humidiphila
CCCTGTCGCGCTGTTAGCTAGGGGGTGTATCGCAGGGTATATAGGGGCATGTACAGCACAAAAGAGTGGCCAGACGGCTGCGCCCATTCTTTTGTGCCACAACATGCTACCAGGTATGTACCTATGATGCCATGAATGTTACTTAGGTACCTACAGCCTCCTACAACATCACGGAATCACGAATTCTTCGGCCTCATCACTGCTCAGTTCCTTTCATAATTCATCCACAAATTGCCAAAGGAACAAACCAAGACTGTGCGCCCTCAAATTCAATGGCAAGCCTTACACAGCTGGGTATCTCTTGCATGTCGCCCGCTCCTTTGATCCGTCCAAATCGCACAGTATGTATAGCTGCAGCCCAAGTTGAAAAAGATTAAAGACCTGCGGTGCCAATCCGGCCTCGAAGCCACATAGAAAAGAAAAAACCTTATGCTACAATAAACGCCCTTGCAATTTCATTCACTCATAGCAAGCTCGGACAAGCTCGCGGAGACCTTCGTGTACTCCGTACTCTTTTCTGTTCTTCACCCTGTCTTGCCTGCGCCATCTGCCTTATCCTCCTTGGCAATCGTTTTCCTCTCATGTTCCTCAAGCGGAGTAGCCAACGGGCTCGTCGGACCAACGAGGTTGCCATTGACGCTGTCCTTCCTCCCTGGTCCCAGCCGGCCGCTTCGGACGCTGGCCCCGTCCCCCTGTTTGGCCAGTATGCTATTCCTCTCATTGGCCATGGCTGGTGCCACCCCGGCGGCCGAGTAAATGCTATTCCGCTCGGGCGCCGGGCGGGGAGCAGTGCCGTGCAAGCCGGGCGTCGCTGACATGCCTCCTTGCTCGATGTTGGCACTAAGAACACTGAGAGGAAGACTCTCGCGGCTACCACCCCAGAGAGACGAAGGGGCCAAGGCGCGAACTGATGCATCCGTGTCCATTGAGCGGCGACGTCGGCGCTTGCTTGAAGAAGCCAGCGTTAGGATGGAGGCATTATCGGTCAAGAGATTATTTGCCGTGGCCATTGTGTACGTTGTAGGGCTGTTGGCCGGCGCCAGGTGCGAGGGAATGGCAGACGCGGGAGGTGCCGAGGGGAAGGGCTGACTAAAATGAATCGATTGTGTGTTGGCATTGCCGCTCTGTGGTGCCTGAACATATGGTGTCTGGCCACCCGGGGCCATGGATTGAATGGTCGTCAGGGTCGTGGTAAGAGATCGGACGGATGGTGCTGGGCTGGAGAAAGTGCTGTCGCCGCCTCTTCGACCTTCCATCCCGCCGCCAATCGTGCGACTAGTTCCTGCGAGAGAGCTGGCGGCGCCATGACTTGGAGCCAACGATCGCCGGGCTAGGTTCTCCGTAGACATTGTGCCTGCTGTGCTTCTTCCTCCAAGCGTCGTGGGAGCAATGCCATCCACGGAGCTGTGTGCAGCTCGCTCGAGCGAAGTCATGCTTCCTGTTCGAGCCGTCGTAAGAGAGTGCGAGCTGATTCCGTTGGAGGCGCTGTCATTTCGGATGCTGCCACTGTTCCCCAAGTTGTTGCCAAGGGTCTCGCTGATGTGGCCCGACTGGGGATACGGGTTATTCAGCTTGTGTCCGCGTTTCGGTCTCCTCTGTCGCTTGGGTCGGTCGCCGTCCGAGGAAGATTTGAAAGTTGTCAATTTCTTGACCCATGCTGAGAAGGGTCGTCTTCGATGCGCCTGTCGGTCTGGAAGTCCAGCATGGCATGTCAGTGAGTCAAGTGGACTTTACTGATCAGGCACTGCTACGAAAAAGGGATGCCTACCATGTGGCTCATTGATCTTTTCAGTCGCTGCCATGGCAACAGAACAGCTCATTGATGTCGACGGATATGCTTGAGCCGGCGTTGTGGCGGATGAGTCAACCGCTGCGTCGGAAGTGGTCTGAGGGGCGTCGCGGGTTGGAGTCTGGGCATGGGTGACGGTGACTGGTTCTTGGTGCTGCTCGTGATGGCAAGACCAGTCTGTTGGTGCGTCGGGCGGCACAGTATAATGCCGCGGTTCAATACTGATGGAACGGTTGTCTATGGAGAATATGCGAGCGTAAGGGACAAGTCGAAGGGATCGCTGGATCGCGATAGTCCGAGGGAAGGTGAAGGAAGAGAAGTCGGGCTGCAGATGATGAGAGTGACGTGCCGCTAGACGTGCGCCTTGTGATGTGGCCCAGGAACCGTTATGCGCTGAGCTCTCAGCCCCACCGCACCAAACGCCACAACGTCGTGTTCGATGTACTGGCGACGGTGTGTGCTCCATTATGTGATGCGCATCAATGATCAATCCATCCTGCGGCGAGATAGCTTTGACCTGTTGGAACTTGGAGAGCAGATCTAGGTTTGTGCCTGACGGTAGGAGTTGTAGCATAGAGTACGGAGTAGGTAGGTAGGTACATAGCCAGGTACATAGGTACATAGGTAAATGTACACATGTATGTAGGTACCTAATACATATATATGTACATTGTCGCGTGCTGTCTCACCGTGACTCCACTCGTCTCCTGCGTCAGCGTCATGCAGAAGGTGCAAGTGCGAGGTATCACTCCTCTTCAACGTGATCATTGTCGGTCGGTCTCTCGAATCCATTCAGGACTCACTGCGTCATCATGGGCATTTTCGTACCATGTCCATCCGGCCGCTACCGAAAGACGCCATCAATGGAATCAAGGCGTCGTCGGCCGTCACCTCCCTGAACGATGTCGTTTGCGGGCTATTGAAAAACTCTTTAGACGCCCAGGCCTCCAAAGTCAACATCAGCCTCGACTTCTCTCTCGGCAATTGTGTCATTGAGGATAACGGGCTTGGCATTGAACCTCGAGAATTTGGAGACGATGGTGGATTGGGGCGACTGCATCGTAAGTACTACGTACGACATGATGGAGCCGTGTTGAGCGAAACGCCGCGGGACTGACATACGTACAGACACGTCAAAGCTACCACCGAATCCCAAGATACACGGCGGTCGTGGAGAGTTCATCGCCTCGATTGCGACTCTTGCGCTTCTGACCATTTCGTCCCGTCATCATCACCATGAATCCTGCTCAGCCTTGACTATTCATAACGGCAATGTCCTGGCAAGGAGCATTCCCGCCCCGCTAGACCAGCAGCTAGCGAGTAAAGGCCATGGAACTCGGCTCTCGGTCCGAAATTTATTCGGGTCTATGCCTGTCAGGGTCAAGCAGCGTGGGCTGCTGTTCTCTGATCGTGCCAAGATTGATCGAGAGTGGGATAGGGTCGCCAAGGAGATAGCTGCCTTGCTGCTGGCTTGGCCAGAAGAGGTGTCCGTTCGTATCAGAGAGACGAACTCACAGCGAGAAGCTAGAATAATGACAAGGAGGTTGGATCCGGCGATGCGAACCTCGAGACTCTTTGTCCAAGCTGGCCTGGCCGAAAGTGAGGACCGAGAATCATGGGTGCCCGTGTCAGCATCGAGTCGTCGTGTGAGCATCGAGGGCGCTATATCCACAACTCCGGTTGCAAGCCGTCGTTCACAGATCATGTGTATTGGTATTCGACCTGTGCAAAACAGCTTCGGGACCAACATTCTGTATGAGGAGGTGAACAAAATGTTCAAGTCGTCGACATTTGGTGTCATGGACGGCAATGACATCGACAAAGTTCAGGAGAAAGCCAAGAAGGGCATTGAAAAATGGCCCATGTTCTTCCTCAAGGTGAACATCCTTGGCACAGACGAGAGCCTGGCCGTGGAAGATATCTTGGGAAACTCGAATCACAGTTTACACGCCATCGTTGACCTGCTCAAAGTCGTTTGTTATGGCTTCCTCAAGAAACACTGGATGGAGCCAAGACGTGGACAGAAACCGGACATGAATAAGAAGCCGTCGCATTTGCAATATGTCGGCGGACAACACACAATAGAGCGGGGAACGGCGCGGTCAAGCTTGTCGTCGAGAGGGCGCTCCGTAAATGAGGGCACACCCACAAGTGGCAGTACCCCTAGCCCGTTCGATTCGTGGCATCGCACAAAGGTCGGCAAGGCACCACTTCTCAAGTCTTCGATTGTGAAGCATCAGACAGACCAGCTCAGTGAGCGTACATCAGAGGTAGCCGCAGTAGCTGCGCCCGTGAAAGTGCATCGCCGTTTGGTGGGTGAGGGCGGAATGCTATTGCGAAAGCCATTTGATGATGTAGATGAAATGGAGTGTGTCAGTCAGGCTGAAATCCAGAGGGACTCTTGTGAAACAGCTGAAGACCGACCGACGACAGAAATTGAGCAGAGAGACATTGTAGATCGTCAAGCAGTGCCAAAAAGAACAAACGACGTACCGACATCACAGCCTTCGAAGGTCGACGCGAAGCCGCCGCGTCAGAAATGGCTGAACGATATTTTAGAGACGTGGGAGAACCCCGTTTTTGAAATAACCGAGCCACGAATTCCCGCTCTGCCTCAGAACGCTGATCCCATAGAGCGATGCGTCGAGGTGAGAGGTGACGGACAGAGGAGCAAATTTTTCTCACATGAGCACAAGAATGTCCAGTTCGAAGCATCCTCCATGAACCTGAGCAGTCGGGTGTCGAGACTTGCTTTGGACAAGGCAAAAGTCATTGGCCAGGTCGACAGAAAATTCGTTTTGCTGCAGCTGCCTCTGCGTCTGTCGAAACATGCTGCACCATCATCGGAAGCGTCGTCTGCCTTGATCATGCTCGATCAGCATGCAGCAGATGAGCGGTGCCGCTTAGAAGAGCTCATGTCGCAATACTTCTCCCAATCTACTCAAGGCCTCCAACCTGTGACGGAACAGCTAGAGAGGCCGATTGTGTTCGAGATGTCAGCCCGAGAAAAGGACCTTCTCGGCCGCTGTCACGCCCATTTCCAGGCGTGGGGTATTGTGACGGAGCAGCGCAAGACGGACAAGCATGGGGACGCGCAAAGGGTCGATGCTGGCGGTGCTGTGGTGGCTGTTTCGAAACTTCCGCCGAGCATCTTGGAGAGATGCCAGAGCGATCCAAAGCTCGTCATTGAGCTGGTGCGGAAGGAGATTTGGAAGTTTGAAGACGGTGCAGTGCCGCTGAATCCAGTCTACGAGCCGGGAAGGTCGTGGGTGTCGTGTTTTCACGGCTGTCCTGATGGGATACTTCAACTGCTCTACTCGAGATCATGTCGTAGTAAGTACACATCCAGTCCACCGTTTCCAGTCACAACGCTCGTCGAGAGTGAGCGCAAGTTTTTGACGCTCCATCATCGTAGGTGCCATCATGTTTAATGACGCCCTCTCTCTCGACGACTGCCAACAGCTCGTTAGCCGCCTATCGCAATGTGCGTTCCCCTTCCAGTGCGCTCATGGCCGGCCAAGCATGGCACCGCTCGTCGATATTGGCTCGGGGACGGGGCGGCTGGGTAAATGGAGTGAAGGCTTGTCCGCGCCGCGAGCGATTCAATGGCAGAAATGGGTGAGCGATGGGAATTAAGTCAAGACGCTGCGCTGGCATACGGGACCTGAGAGCATTTGACGGTGGTATTACTAGACACGTTGTAATTGATGACACGACAGGTAAAACAGTAACAAGATAGCAAGGGTCCAGAGTATCTTAGCCATGCTGGTGAGGTTGGCGAATCCCTTATCGCGGAGAGAAACTCCTCACTTTTGGGGTACATTCCGGAGTTCATGCCCAACATCTGAGTCCGAGTGCAAGGAACATACTTCAGAGTTGCAATATTTCAAGTCTTCACGGAAGATGGTGCATATCACTACCATGGTATACTTGGTCAGGTGCTACCTAGGTACCTCTTGGACAAGATGCCATAATGCGGGACTCCTCTTTGACCTTGAGCGGGATCAAGAAAGGATAGAGAGGATGTTCCAGCATCATGGACCATGAGCATCTTGAAGACGAGAAACTTGTAAAGCGTTCCTTAGATGCTCCGACACAGACGTTTGGCGTGAATCCCCGGAATATGCTCCAAAGCGCGAGGAGTACATCTGCGCGACTAGTCGCAGTCATGAAGGATCTCACCACCTTCACCAGCATTGCTTAGATACTATGGATCCTTGCCATCAGATTTTTACAAATATTAAATACGTCGAGAGTAACTACATGTCGGCATCTTCTCTCTGTGAAAATCCTGCCTGCATTCCCCCAGTTCATCTCCTTGCCCATGCCCCAGATTGCTACCAGCGGCATGCCACCACAGCCCTGAGCCAGCATGATCTGCATCGCCTCACGAATGCGGCCTCACACCAAGCACTGGCATCCAACCAAGATGAACTTCTACTCTGTAATTTACTCTGTAGCTTCATCCCTGTCTGTGTTGTTCAAAGTTAGCCAGGCTGTTGGCCCGTGTGGGTCATATCGCGCTGCAGCAAGCAGCCTTGGAGTCGCACCCCGATGATGCAAAAAAGCTCGACTATCTAACTCTGGATGTAGCACGAGATATAGAGCTTAAAAGGAAAAAAGAAAGCATCTGTGTACAAAAAACAACGGAAAAGGCAAAAAAACATTTTTGAGCTGATGCTCTCCCGCCGGGAATTGAACCCGGGTCTCAAGCGTGACAAGCTTGCATACTGACCACTATACTACGGAAGAAGGAACAGTTGTAGACAACCGTTGTAGCTGGTGGATGATGAGCCGTCGCTTAAAGCTATTTATGTACCAATCCTAATATCAGCGCGACTCACGACTCGGGAAATCTGAGCCGTGGAACTTGATCCGCCTCCACCCGGTGTCCGAGGCCAACGTCTCTCCGACAATGAGGGATTGTCCAGCGTCGACATCTCTTCCGGACACTTCCTGATATTCACCAACTCCTTCTCCAATTACATCTATGTGTACCACCGCCTTTCGTGATCGCCCAAGTCCGCTTCCTGAGCTACATCACCGAAAAGGGTCAGTCCTACGTCTGGTCCAAGTGCCTCGATTGCGCGATGAAGCGCTTCATCTCCGTTAAGGCCAGAACCATCCACGACACCGAGGAATGGCGAAAACACCCCAGGGCCTGGACCGATAGCTATTTCACGGTGAACTATGCACTACCGCCCTTCCTCAACCACGGCCCAGAAGCGGCGATGCGACCGGCCGGCCTCGGCTTGGAGGACGAGAATCACTTCCAAGTCCACTGAGGGCTCCGAACTCTGTTCTGCTCCCGGAGCGGGAGTCCCCTTCCAAGACGGGACCTGCGTCCCCAACTCTCCCCCTACCGTTGCTTCCACCTTGACCCTCCAGCAGGTCGAGCTCATGGAGCTGCAGGTATGGGTCACCCAGGCCGAGGCAGCTCATCTCCAAGCTGAGGCCGGTCGCATGGCCGCCGAGGCGGACCACGCGCGGGCCGCTTCTGGGTCGTGGACGAGGAAGGTGCCGGTAGTGCATGGTTCGCCGTGAAATAGCTGTCGGTCCAGGCTCTCGGCGTCGTGGATGGTGCTGGCCTTAACGGAGATGAAGCGCTTCATCGCGTAATCGAGGCACTTGGACCAGACGTAGGACTGACCCTTTTCGGCGATGCTCTGTGACGAAGTGTCACAAAGTCAGTCCGTCGTCTATACCTATGTGCTAATTCCAAGACAGCAGTTGTCTTGGAATCGTACCCTTTTGTGAGGTGTTTAGCTCAGTTGGATAGGTAGCACATCGACTGGCCGTTACACTCTCTCCCAAAGAGGCGGTGGTACACATAGATGTAATTGGAGTAGGAGTTGACGAATAGCAGGGGGTCGCTAGCGTATTCCGAAGGCAAATGGGTCTTCTTCTTCACAGTGAAGTGTCCGGAAGAGATGTCGACGCTGGATAATCCCTCATTGTCGGAGGGACGTTGGCCTCGGATCGGGTAGAGGTGGATCAAGTTCCACGGCTCAAATTTCCCGGTGCGGATGTCGTCGATATCCTCGACACACGCCAGCAAGTTCTCGAGCGAAGTGATTCTCGTGGTTGGAGCCATTGTGACGGTTCGAGAAGTGATGAAAAAAGTGGTATTTGATTCGGAGAAAGAAGGTTTAACCGAGTGAAAATCTGACTTTGAGGTATCGAAGGAGTTCTGCAATCGGAGTTGAGAGTTGTGAAGGAAGAACGATTTCGAGGTGAGGACTCAAGAGTCAGGAGGGTGTGGCTACGCCCTACAAACACTTTTCATTTCCATAGGGGCGCGCAATTACTTCGCTTTTGTTTTTGGTTTCCTAAGTACTCGTGGGTGTCCAGTTTAGGTTTCACCCACGAGTATTGTGTAATTTTGTTAGGCAAGCTGCATCGCATCGCATCGCATCGCATCGCGCGTGGTTCCAATATTGCCGACTTGATCGGGCCCGGGCTCAAAATCAACCTTGAGGGAATCTCCCGCTGCTTACAATCCAATTCACTCACTTACTCACTCACTTACTCACTCACTTACTCACTCACTTACTCACTCACTTACTCACTCACTTACTCAAATACACAAGCGCACAAATTCGTTCCCACTCCCCCGAGCGACCAGACAGAGCGGTATAGTGAACAAGAAAGATGCCGGGTATCGAATACCTACGATATAAGAATCCTCCATAATGCCAACCCCTGGCCTGGCCTCAAAGGTAGCTACCTCTCTCTCTATATGACAACTTCCTCTGCCCCGCAACATGCATAATTCGTACAACACCTCAAGACAAAAAAAAAGCCCACCCTCATGTGGAACATGGTGCTTCTCTTTATAAAAAAGAACAAAGAAAAATAATGAGAAAGGACATCCCTCCCGTTATGCCACGCCCATACATATACCGCATTACCGTGCAAATACCTTGACAACCCCGTCTCCCCCACCACTCACAACCCACCTTCCATCTCGACTCCATACACATGAACAGACACCTTCTCCTCGCATGACCCTATGACTCGTAATCTCCTGCGTACAGGATCTCTTTTCTAAGCTCCAGAACCGTAGGGACGCGTCGTGGCCTGCGCTGACGAGTTCGCGGCCGTCGGGGCTGAGGGATAGGCTGGCGATAGCATCGGGGTGTGCGAGCATATTGTATGTACATTGGCCTGCGAGATAATCAGTTAGACAACGACCGTCCACTCCCTTTTCTGTGTGTACTCTTTTTCTTGTATGTTGCCTGGTTCTCTTTGGGATTCGTGGTGGAAAAGGAACATAAGGGGGGGAAGGAAGGGGGTTTGCTTCACGCAACGTACCACTGTTTGCGTCAAAGAACTTGACATAGCGGTCCTCATGTCCTGAGATTATAGTGCCCTCCACGCCGGAACTAGTCATCGATTGACCACCCGTCGGCCCAGAGGAGGCCATTTCGTCTTCGTTGCCCAGAATGCTGCGATGGTGGGGGCTTCCGCGATCTAATCCAGTCGTTGTGGCCACGATGGCATTGACGCCCGTCTTCATTGACCCGTCGTAGGTTTCCATGCTGTCCATGGCTCCGACTTGCTCGCCTGTCTTGGTGTCGTAGACAATGACAGCAGCGTCCGAGTAGGAGACCACGAATTTTCGGCCAGATGAGCCCAGCGAGGTGATGCAAGTGGGACTGGCCTGGGAGCCATCGGGGCGATAGATGACATGCACCAACGTGTAGTGGAATGGCGAATTTGATGCAACGCTGGCTTGTGGCGAGTTGGAGAAGCCGCTGCCGGAGCTCATCGAGTTGCCACGCACCCGACCGCCACGACCTGGTACGCTACGATTCGGCCCTGATTGTGGTGGGCTCGGCTGAGGCGGAGCGCTGACGGACCATAGCCGGACTGAGCCGTCAGCGGCGCCTGATACGAGGAGGATGCGATCCGCGTTGCCGTAGGGACTTGATGTTCCGAATACTGCTCCCAAGGTGGTGGGGAGTACGCATAGCGCCCATACCGCATCCGTATGGCCCTCTAATGTCGCCTTGGGATCAACGCGTCCTCGCTCCCATACTCGGATCGTCCGATCTTGGCCGCCCGAGAAGATCCAGCCATCTCCCTGCGCGCGGCCGCCCGTGGAAAAGTTGGGTGCCGGCGACCATGAAGTCAAGCTGAGCACGGATCCGGAGTGGCCTCTGTGTGTGAAGTTCGCAATGACGTCGAGGTCTGATGCAACTCCACCGGGACCTGAGCCGGCGTGACCGTCGAGTCGGGGTATGTGGAAGCGCTTAATCATGCCGTCGTCGCCTGCCGTGCAAATCTCGGGCTCGCCTGGACTGCCGCCGCCTGAAAAGATTACGGTACGCACAGTGTCCAGATGGCCACGCAATCCAAACCTCAGCTTGAAATTGCCGCTTTGTGACTTTTGCGCATGAATACCCGGCTCTTGCCCACTGTTGCGCCTTCGGGACAGGGAGCTTTTCCGTCTATGGCCCCCACTGGCCACTCGATTTGGCGACTTGGGTAGGTAATCGGCATTAGGGAACACGTCTGTATCGGGACGAGTGGTGACAGATTGGACAGACTGCTGCTGCTGCTGCTGCTGGATGTCACCTGGCTCGGGAAATGTGCCGTCTGAAAAATCCCATCCGTCGGGATCGGGATCTGCACCTCCTTTCGATCTTGTCTCTGAAGTATATTGCACGCCTCCCATGGCCTCCGAAGGCGGACCCGCCGACGCATTCTCATCGAGAGATCGTGTCGTGACCGATGGTGTCGACCAGTCGTTGGAGGCTCCGTACATACCCTGCTGGGTGTCGACGGAGGAGCGAAGCATAGGCTGGCCCTGGAGCTGTGGATCTGAATGCCTGATACTAAAGCCCGACTGGGCCGCCTGTTGTATCTGGGATGCCGCCGTATTTTGTTGCTGAGACTGCATTTGTCGGGCGTTCATTATATTGTAGTCCTGCACATGGTTTGACGTCTGACGTTGCTGCATAGAGTACTGCCGTTCCATGTGTTGCATAGGAGGCATGCCATATGCTTCTGCCTCGCGCATGTCCTCCATCAACGGTAGCGGAGGCGAGTCTCGAGGCGGATGGGGGTTGGCTGGCGTAATCATCAAATACATAAATTCGGACTGACACTGGTCGAGGAATGTCTTGAGCTCGTGTCGATGCGTGTCGTCGTCGGGTTTCTCGACTTCAATGCCCTCAACACCAGGTATTGAGTATTTATCGGCTATAGCTAGAGACAAGAAGCTATTAGTCGACTGCGACGAGAAAAGGGGTTGTCATGAAGAACAGTATAACAAAGGAAAGGAAAGACACTTCTATGAAGACTGAGCTTGAGGCCAATGTATGAACTCACTTCCAAGTTTCTCCTGTATCTTGGCCGTACGGTCATTCTTCGAGGCCACGTGCTCTTGCGCCGCCGCAGCCCCTCGAATCTGTTCCGCTTGGTCCTTCACCTTCCGCTCCAGGATGGCCACATATTTCTTGAGAGCCTTTTGCGTCGCGTCGGCTCTGCGCGCCTGGCCCTCGAGATTCGCTATCCTCCCCCGCATTTCCTGCTTTTCAATCTCCCACGAATTCCTATCCCGCTCGTGTCGATGCCATTCCGTCTGCAGGAATCGCATCACCCCCTGAAGCGTGTACTCGGTCGCCTGGGGTTGATTCGGCCCACTGGGATGCATCCCCGCGGCCGCGTCCATGCCACCCGCGCCGTTGCCAACGCTGGGGCCTATCATGGCGCGCCTCCTTGACCGTACGAGCTCATCGAGAGCCTCCGGGCCAAACGAAGGGGGAGAGAACTACCCGAAACTAGGCCTTTGTTTTCGTGAACGATGTTGACCGTTGCCGAAGAAGGAGATTGTCGCGCGTCGATTGCGGGAAAATGGGTGATCTCGGGGCGCGAATCGGTTGCTGCGCCGTAAGGGGCTATGTGTGTCGAGCTCGCGTGTGTATTGTGGTTCGAGGTTCTGTCGATCTGGAACGAAACGAACTTCTTGGATTCTGCGTACTACCGAGACCTTGCAAAAGCTCCAGGCCGTTGTGCTGTTCAGAGCCGATAGGCTAGTCCCACGGGCCAATCACAGGCTGCAGTACCCCGATGTGAGGCTGCAAGGCAGAAACAATCTAGGTCCGCCCCTGGACTAGCCCAATTGGCTTTCCTTCTTGTAACCGTGCATGGATCGGTCACGTTTGAAACTCAAGCCACGCCTATATTGCATGCGCTATTACTATGACCAGTGACCACCGATTCCCAGTCGCATCGTTCGATATGCACGTGTAGGTAGGTGCAATATATCGACAGATTGCCGGAGTGACGGCTCGACATGTGAGCGAGTTCTGCCACCGAGAAAGAGTTGATGAGGCCTTCACGTCCTGGGTTGTGAACTTGGCGCAAACTTGGCAGACCTACAACGAACCATCTTTACGCAGGTTTGTGCGATCTTTATGCGGTCAACACGGTCGATCAAGGATCCTTCCATGGCCAATGTATCGTGATTCGTCGGCCAGTCATAGGTATTCTTCAGTCAACATTCACTTGAGTGAACCATATACGGTCGCATATAGCCAACATGCGATCGATATAAGGTCGATGTATGAAATGCGAGACTTGGAAATCACTCATCAGTCATCACAAGCTACAAGAAACCCTTCCAACGCCAAGGGCAATTCGCACGCTTCATCTATGTACACTGCCTACAGCTCCAGCTCTTCCACCTCCATCCCGCAATCGACACACGTCTTGACAGTCATGCCATGCTCATTTTCCACCGTCCGACCCCATTGATGAACATGTCTCCCTTCCCGTATCGAATCCCCAAATTTGCTAGCGCCCGACTTACCCAACGTGCCAGCCTGCCGACGAAACGCATCCGTTCTCGTCTTGCGCTTCAAATCCGTGAGCTTCTCCTTGAACTTGGCCTCCTTTCGAGCCCTTTTCTGGCCCTCTCGTTTTTCATACTCTGCATCCAGAGCCTCTGCGGATCCCCATTTAGTCTTGAGGGCATACTCTTCGACTTGGAAACGCAGAAAAAGCATCATGTCGTGCCAGTGCGATTTATGAGGATTCGGCCGCGAGAGATGGGGCAGTAGCTCTGGATCGCGGAGTTCCGCTGCACCTCTGTTAGTTAGTAACTTTATGTTTATGTTTTTGCTTATCTGAGAAGTAGTAACACATTGGGCGCCGCCAAGAAAGAAACGGGGGGAGAAAAGACCAAAAGAAAACATAAAACATGAGAGCACTCACGATCGGTAAGCAGATAGTCCTGCTTACACTCCGTCTTCGTCAAAAGAGAGTACTTCTCCGGATACTTCTCCTTGCACTTATTGCACACCGAAATATGAAACACCTCATTCCACACAAAGTCAATCTCAAGGCTTCTGCAATCCCTACACTTCTTCCTCGTGCTCTCATCCTCCAAAACACTCAGCCCCGGCTCAAACGGACCCGCCTTCTGCCGCTGCAGCCTCCGAATGAGCTGCATCCGCTCCCACTCCTGAATCGTCATGTCCTTTGGCCGCCCGTCCTGTTGATCCGGCTGGCCTGGTTTCCGGCCACCGAGCGCATAATTATGGGGATCGTCCTCTGTGGATAAGAAACCCCCCTTTGTGTCCGTCATGGAACTCATGTTGAAGTCGACGAATTTTGTAAACTTGCGCGCCGGGCGCAACGCTTCGCTGGCTCGGCCTTCTGTATTGCGGGCATCGCGATTCGTTCCCGAGGACAATTTGGTGGAGGCAGAAGATGGTCCGGATGTAAAGGCCGAGTCGTATGGGCGTTTCCCGTTGATCGGTTTCGAGATGTGCACGTCGGCTGAGGCGACGAAGCCGCTGGCGGAGATGGGCACCGAGGAAGTGATTCCGGAAGCTCGTTTCTCGGCATCGCGTTGGTCCCGTAGAGCTTTTGCGCGAAGTCGGTTCTCTTCCTAGGCGGTTGTCAGCGCGTCGAAGCAGAGCTCAGCTCCGAGTATAACGTGCTTGGGTGTCCCGGGGTTTTGAGAGGAAGAAGCTCACGATTCGTCGAGTCACATCGGGACTTGGTGCCGATGCGACTTTCGCGGGGGCAGGGTTTGGTGGTGGTGTGCTGGGTCGCTCCATTGGGCCAGCAGGTGCGCAAAATATGTCAGAAAGACGCAGTTCTCCGGGCGTGGTATTTTGTTTTCGATCCGTACTTGAGTAGACAAACTGGATGTGAGGCGCGGAATGGGTTGCTTCTTCGCGCCGACTGACGAGGAAGATGACTGATGTCACCGATACTGTGGCGCACTACATACCCTCACTTATCGATAAGGCCAAGGGTCAGACTTATCACAGCGCAGTGCCGTAATAGCATAACATGCATTTGGAACGATGAAGATCAAATAACACTCTTGATTCGGTGCCGCCCTGAGTTCCCAGAGTGTGAAAGACCCGTGGGGAAATATGGGCTCGTCAGCTGAAGAAGCATGCTTACTCCATGTAACCCTGTCGCTCCATGGCTATGGGATATCACAAAAGCGTCCCCTGGGTCCGACGCGCGCTCCGCTCACCTTGTACCAAATTGTCATATGTAACTCGTAGCCGATAGGCTCACAGAGAAGCCAATGACGCCAAGAGCAATCGTGTACGGGGAAGCCTGTTCTGCCAAGAGGCGCACAAGCAAAACAACAAACACTCTCCCCCTTGCCGCAAGACCATGATCGCAAATCGCACTGCCACCGCTACGGCAGCTGCAGCTTCTGTTCACAGTATCCATGTATAATGCATTGAGGCTTTCTTGGCAAATGCTGGATGACGCGGTCCCCGACCCCGGGACAATGAAATTGAATGACAGTCCAACACTAGTCTCATTGTTTTCTAGACAAAGGAGGAAGGAGAAAAAAATGTAGCCTAGCATGGCATGCCCGGGCCATCACCCAAGTTGAAGAAGTCCCTCGTTTTGGTTGTTCCTTTACGCCCCTCCCTCCCAAAGCATGCACGCTGTGTGTGCTCAAGACTGACTGCCATGTATCTCGTATGATGAACATCCCCTACTCTTCCTTGGCACCGCCGCGACCCGACTTCTCAGCTGCCTCAACCGCCTTCTTGTCACTCTGTGCCTGGCCCTGCTGCATAGCGCTCATGAATCCGGCCGCAGCCTTGAACGGGCGCTTGAGATCACCACTGGCAGGCTGGCCGTAAATGTGAATCTTGGTCAGGTTGCTCTCGAGAGCGGACTTGACGGGCAGGATCGACTGGATGAGGAGAGGGTTGGTGTACTTCATGTAGAGGTGCATGAAGGCCATGATGGCGATACCCATTAGCTGGCCGCGGAAGAGAGCCTTGAGCTGATCCTTGTCGTAGGCCTGGATGGTGGTGGTGACAAGCTTGCCCTCTTCGGTGGAGCCCATGGGCGCGGGTTCAACGTACTTGAGGGTGGTCAAGTCTATCGACACGCAGATATTAGCCGTGGTCCAGCGTTTCCATCTTCTTCCATTGCTTTCCTCCCTGACATTCTCGTGCCTTCCTTTGTCACAGGGTATGACTATAATTTGTTGGAGGGAACACTTTAGGAAGAAAGAGAGGCTCACCTTTCTTCTTGTTGATTTGGGACTGGATGTACAGATAGAACAGGGCGATGAGGACATTGCTGCCCAGGTATACGGCGCGAACAGTCATGAGAACACTGGGGTCGTCAAAGGGAATGCGCTTCGACACCTGCATCATGCCCAACATGATGACGAGGTTGGTGCTAAGACAAGGCGGAGTGAGGTCAGCTTTGATCATCCTGACCGATGCGTCTGGTGGTGCGATGCCCTTTATGGCACCCACAAAAGCACGATGCCTGGTTCACAGACCGGACTTCTGACTTCGGGATGCATGGACGTCGGTATTGTGCAGATTGAACAGAGAGCGATTGATCTATGGACAGATCTAAAGGCAGTATGGCCAATAGGTCGTCTTTTTTCTTGTCTTGGAGGCGACAGCGCAACGCGGGGGGCATCGAGTGAGCGAAGCGGGGAAATGCGTGGACTTACATTTGGGGGCTGAGACCTGCCATTGTGAAGTTTGGGCGCTTATTTTGACGCGACCAAAGAAAGCTGGTAGAGTCGATGGAAGCAAAGAAGAGCAACGTTTCGGGGGTGGTGGGCGAAGATGGACGAGGAGGAGGGTGGACGTATTGAAGTTTGAACTCAGAAGAAGTCTGCATGTGGCGTTAAAAAAGGCAAACGTGGTCGCAACTTGCAGGTTCAGGCATCAGGAGGTGAGGCTGCACGAGGCTGGACGCTGAGTGGGTGGCGCATGAGCGTGGCGCTCTGGTGGAGCTGCAGGACCCTTTCTTCCTTCCGGTGACGCCGTTGCAGCTTGCAAGGCTATTTACACTTGATTATTCCCGAACAATTCTCCTTGCTCAATTGAACCCTGTTTCCCCGCGCGGACTATTAATTTGAACACAAGGAGTTGGAGGTTCACTCGGGCATCGGGCATCGGGAATATTGGCACATTGACCCTGCGAGCCTCAATGAAGAGCGTTCCTTTGTTTGGGCCAAACTCAAGCACAAAGCCTGTCCGTCAATCAAAGAGCTCTCTCTGCAAGAAACAAATGAGAGCCGGCTGCTAAAGAGTCTGATGTCCTCGATGAGATTCGCAGCTCGAGCCAAGTGAACTGCCAAGTTGTCAATGTCCGGCCCGCGCTGTGCCGCCAGCAGTCTGGAATTTGCCAAAGAAACTGAAACAAAGGGAGATCATTGATCAACCATCTTTGACTCTCGTAGTGCGCGTACTTGGTGTCACTACGATGAAACTCTTCGACATGCTACAAAAGAGTCCAGCTCAGCAACAAGACAAGAACAAGAATGCTGTTCTCGAGTAAAGAATAGAGCGATCGAACAGAAGACGACCCGCCAAGTCAAAGGGAAGAAAGGGGAAGTAAAAACGTCCCAGGTGAGCCACTTCACGTACCACATACGTGTTTTTCATTGCTTCTCTGACCAGAACGTCAAAGAAGGGAGTTCCAATCGGGACGTTTCACGCAATCTGCAAGGAAAACAGCCCGCGAAGACATGTGGCTCAAAGAGAGAAAGGATGAGGAAATGGCCGATCAAGTCAGCCCTCCGCACGTACCGCACCTTACTATTGCATCCCTGGATGAACACTCTCGAGTCTCCATATTTAAGGTGACTCCCATCAAGTCGACGCCAATGGAAGTCAAAAACATATCTTCTTCTCTCATATTCAGCGCAACTATTGTACAAGTCCACGTCTCACTTACCTTTTGACAAACTCTCTAAACACACGATAGCGGACAAGAAATCATCAGCCCGACCCCAAAAAACGAACCGCTGGTAAAAAAAGCAGCAGATGGCGTATTACACGACCGAATCAGACGGGTGGAATATTGGCTGGGGGCGGACTCGCACACGGGGCCGGTTACCCGACGGCGATGACCACATTCGAAATTATCCTCCGTTCATGCCCGGAGGGCTCAGGCCGCCATTCTGTCCCGCCGACTTTCCCCCCTGGTGTTACGGCATGTGGGAAGATACTCACCACCGAAACCGCCATGAGCCGAGGCGAAGAAGGAGAAGTGGTGGTGGTGATGGTGATGGTGATGGTGGTGATGGTGGTGGCGGCGGTGGTGCGGCCAACCGAGCCGTTGTTGCTCGCGGCGTGAGACCTGCTCCTAGGGCCGCTCGCGACGCGAGTCGCTTCGAAATTGTCGTGCGAGACACAACCGACAATCGACTGCCCGCGTGGCCCGAGAACAGCAGCTGGAGGGCCAGCATTGCTAAGAATTCAAGTATTGCGAATGTTATCAAACACATCACCGCCAATCCGGGAAAGTACATGGTCACAGTGATGTGGAACACCGGCGTCGAGGAGGAGCTCCATGATGGCTTCAGGGTCATCGACCTGGAGAGGGACGCGCTTGAGCTGCGGGTTCATGAGCGAGAGGCTGGTCCGGCTTGTCTACCCGTAAGATGCATCAATAACTAACAAGCTGGCCGCGCGCATCCAGTCGGACCGGGGCACAATGTATCTAATGCGAGGAAGTCTTTTGTGCTGCCCAAATTATGCAGCGGGATGTTCAGCCAGTTCAGAGCTTTGTTCAAAAGGAAGAAGACTCGCTGTGCTGAGCGCGACACGGCTCATGGCTGCACGGGTCGGTGCTGAAGGCTTTCCAATTGCGGCGGTTGCGTTCGCGGCTCTTGAGCTTTTTCAAACAAACGGGTTTTCTCGAAGGGTGGGTGGACACGCCATGTCATAGTCGTTGTTTTGTTCGAACTTCGCCAGCGTAATAGAAGAGGGTTATCCGTTGCTGCATAGCACCACCGTCCACGAGTGTATCTCTGTACCTGTGCAAATCGTGTAAAATACCTACTCTCTTGTTGTCCTTCAGTGCAATGATCTTCAGGAGCCGTCCGAAGCAACAACCAGCTGCATTATGACGTGCATGACCCAAGAACACTTCATTCGCTTCGAAGTTAACTGCGCCATCGCATCCATCACACATCGTGTACACCCCACCGAAGTTTCCACGACCTCCGCGTGTATGACGAGATATGCAAGCACTTCCCGGCGATGGAAGGCAGAAGGCTTGAAAGTTGAGAAACTTTGGCCGACCGTCTCAGCGGACCTATGTATGTACATATGTGTCTTTCCTTGCCAAGTTCCTGGGGTCGTCCCGAGGCTGTGGACGCCGTTGGTGACCCTCTCAACCCCCAACCAACCACTCGGAAGTTGAACGTACAGTATACCCGCCTTGTCGGTAGAAAAGGATTGGGGGCGTGTTGGTCGCCGTCATTTGCGGCATGTCACCGCAGTGAGCTCGCAAGGATGCTATAAAATGAAGAGTTAGGGACGGGGGGGGATCCTTGGAGACGTTGATGCTATGTATATACCTACCTATCACGTGCACATGTGGCGCATACCGCATGCGGCGTGAACTTCCCTGACGCATTTGATTGCATTTGATTGGTGAAAAGCGAGGCTATGTGCAAAGGAGATCGGGAGTTGCTCTCTTTGTGTCGTTGTCGCACGTATGTACTTGACGCGGAGAAGCCACGAATCTGCACACACAAACAGGTTGAGTCTCAACTACATACCTTGGTGAAGTGATCGCCTTCTAAAAAGATGATTTCAGGTCGCGTAATTTCGGCGGAAGACATACGTGTAAGCAAGCCAACACTGGCCCTTCTACCAACCCTGCCCTTTTCCCATTCGTGGATTTTTGCTCTTGATGCGCCGCAGCTATGTACAGATACATAGATCCCTTAGAGATGAATGGAACAACAAAGGTCAACTTTGCCAATGCTGGATGGTAGTGTGTCGGATCCGGCCAACATTCTTATTGAATGATGGCAAGATAGCAGTCCCAAATTCCCTGGAGCCTGTTTAATGGCAAGGCCTGTGTAAGAGCCGGATGAGATGTTGAAGTCGTGGAAGGAGATGGGAGATGGAGCAACTCATGAGAGAGCCTTGTTTGGTCGGTACATGTGTAAAAATGGGCCGGAAAGCTCGGAAAAGGAAGCCGAAGAATACAGCCCTGCCGATTGGGCCGCTTATGTTACAAGGAGACGTGCCGACAACTGTATCGACGCTGCCAAATTTCGGTCTCATCCATTCAACCACCATTTGTTGCCAGGACCCGATAGCCGTCAGCTCTAAATCCTGACTCTTGATCGTATCGTTTTATTCCGTACATCATGTACATAGATATGCTTGCCTCTGTCATTTGTATGTACTTAGGTACTCCGTGTAAGTGAGGAAAACCCTAGCCTGCACGAAGTTACTCTGTATGTACTTGCTGCACGATTTGCCGCCTCATGAGCCCGAAGTGGCCAGGACCTGTGGGTTTCTCGGTGTGCAGGGGCTGCGATCCAGTCTGTACTGTACACCCTCTTAGCCTTTAGGTAGCCGCTCATTTGTCGCTTGCCGCGCAAACTTGTCGGCAAGTAAACATTTTTTCTTGCGACGGTTATGTATGGACCAAAGATGGCCATAATAGTCAAGTCCGTGGAGTGGGAGATGGAGCATCCCCACAACTTCAACCACTTCTCCTTCGGCGGCGAGACGTCCAAAGACCCGCGTGACCGCGTCACCGCGCGATTGACAAGAGAATCGAGGGCTTGGGCGAAACTGATACACAGCTAAGTTAAGGCATGTAAACAGAATGGCAGATATGAAGTTCTCCATCTGAAGAGTGTTGAATAGGGTTAAAAGTTAAACCTGAGAAAGACGAGGAATACCTGGCCTAGAATCGGACGATAGGCCGATTGTTTGTAAGGTTAGCTCCGGCTTTTCGATAATTGCCCTACAAGGGTATCGTGTCGGTGTAAGATTGCGAGACAAGGATCTGCACTGGATTTCGTCAAACTGAAGTCGCGACGAAAGTCATCATACCTACCTAATTCGCACAACTGGCCAGACGCGCCGAGCCTAATCAAATCAACGAAAGTGCGTCCCACACTCGCAAGATCCACGCGAATATGCGTTTTAACTTTTGACGCAAAAATAGGTGTCACATCGTGAGCTGGGAATAGGTTATCGGGTTATGCATCGGTTTGTCGGTTCGTCGGTTCGTAAGATTGTCAGGTAGCTGTATTATCAACAGGGTTGGCCTCGCCTCATCGATCCGTCATCTGCGTCGAGCTGATCGGGATGCAGGGGCCAAGGTATGTATTGTACTCCGTACCGTGTTCCCCGGTCGGAGCGAAGCTAATAAGCGAGAGCGCGATGTGCAAGAGAAGCCCTGCTCAAATATGCCCCGGGCGTCAATCGTGCTTTTAAGGTGCTCGTTAGTCCGCAACCGGCCCGCGTCACACTGTGCAACAGCTGCTTGCAGCTTGACAACTCGCTCGCGACTGGTATGTAAAGCCGGCCAAACTGGTGACAGCTGCCAGCAGCTGCCAACACAATACCTATGTACTCCGCTTAATGCTCCTGGAACATCCCCGCTGTCTCTGAATCCAACCAACTTTCTTACCACAACTTACAAGGACCACGATGTAGCTAGAGCGAACTGGTCTACTCCCCGGTGGGCAATATCATCCTGCCTTGTCCACTCTGGTCCAGTGACTCCATAAACTCGATCCTGATTCAATCTGATGCAGCCGGATGCATGCTCTTGGACACAGTCTGGACCATTCTGGAGCCGTCTGGTGCGGGCCTTGATCTGTTCTTGCCTACCTACGGAGTATTTGGCCTCCAAAAAGCTGACCTGCTTGCTCCTTGCCTTTGCCCGGTGCCGGCCAAATCTCCATACTTCGTGAACCGTACCTCCGTAAGGGTCACGAGCATCACGAAAGACTCGGAAAGAGAGTGACCTGTTGGTCGTGTGCGTTCGCCTCGATGAGCCAAGTAGAGTCTAGTTCAATACAAAACCACTTCATCACAACTCAGCTCACCACCAGTCCACCACGACCTCTCGTGTTCATGCCATGCCTGACCGAAGCGCTGACCACAGCCATACAGGCGGCATAATGAGGTCAAATGACTGCTTCATAGTTATGCCGGGTCTTGAGAGCAGGCTTTTGTCCAGGAAGCTCTGTTGCTCTGCGACGTCTGCGGCTCGCCTCCTTGTCCCCTTCCCTGAGTAGGTACACGAATTGGTAGGTACTCCGGTCTCTTCTTCGATAGATATTACATTGCGACCAGCATGTTCAACGACCTAGCAACGACTGTGCGAGTTAAAAATATCCCCTTACGCCACAAATCCACCTGTTCTACACAGACCCCTTTTAGGCGAGCCGGTCGCACACCCTACTATGACATAGGTATTTCCGTCCTAACATCTCATCAAGATGGTCTTTGATCGAGCCAGTCGCTGGAAACCGCCGTCTATGTATCTCTTTGACCAATACGCTGAAGGCCGTGGACAAATTGCTCGAAGCGACATGACTGCCACGGCTACCACGGGGTGCCTGTGTGCGTCTCACATGGTCTTTTTCCATTTAAAGGGCTGGCCATAACTTAAAAGTGTTTCCATTCTTGACTTGCTCACAGATTGCTCATATCCACCATTCCGAAGCCAGATGGAATCCAAGCCCCAGTTCACAACTTTGAAGTATTCGGAGAATGGCGATGCCAAAGTTCTGAAGAGCACGAATGACCCCACGTCATACAACAGAAAGTTGCACGTGGCATGTGATGGATGCCACATAAAGAAAGTAAGTCAAACAGGGTAAAAACATGAAAACTTGGATGAGTCAATAGTTGAAGAACAACCATCTGTTGGGACAACCTCAAAGGCTGACAGCTGCTGGGCCTTGTAGAGGAAATGCGACGGAGCAAGGAGTGGATGCTACCATTGCATAAAAGAAGGAAAACTATGCGAATATACTTCGACGAAGAGGGCTAAAGGCGGATCGCTTCGAGGAAAGAGGACCGAGTCAGCTGGCCAAGAAAAGGAAAACACGTTCGGAGAAGGCAGCAGTAATAACACGAGCACCTGCGACGAAATTGGCAGTTCGAGTGCGACGAACACGAGTGCACCGGCAGCAACGTCGGTATCGCAGACAACAGAGGATTTTGCGCCAACAACGTCACTCGGTGCCGGGCCGGCCTCTTATGGGAATGACGCGCAAATTAGGATGCCACAATCAGCAGATACCAATGTAGCCGTGTCTACCTACCCACATGACCCCTTTTCAACCTGTCTACCGCCAGAGTGAACGCGACCTCGCGAGTCGGGACTGGTACCATTGGTGGCTAGGTGCTATAGTCCGACGCGTGCAGAACAGCTCTATCGACCTCGCGAGCACCTTCGCTTGGACACTTTTGACACGGCTGATATTTTCCGGCTTACCACACTCACGTTATCGCGATGTATGAATGGCTATGGAGGACTGGAGGAAGTTTGATCATGAGAAAATGCCCGCCAAGCGAAAACGGCGAAAAGATTCCTGTCTAAGTTTCTGCCTGAACTTTTGATATAAGTCTTTGCTAAAGAGCTCTCTGCTTGCATTACCTGGTTATGCTTCTAAATAGATTCCTCAGCACCTTGGCTTAAACACGGTGACCCAGTTGCCCGGCGTCTTTCGTGCCTCCGCTTCAAAATGCGCTCTTACACTGCCATGAGCAACGTGACATTAGTTCCCATCGTCCATATCAGCACAAGAACCTAGAATTATCCCAGACTCCAAGCTGTGGAAAACAACTGCATGTGAAACGTGATGTGCGACGAATGCAGCAGCAAGAAGAAGGAGGAGAAGAAGAAGGGGGGGGCTGTCTAAAACGTGGTTAGCTGAGAAGAGCCTTGGAGGAGAACCCACTTGGGGACGTTGACGTTGCTTGGCTGGCATCGTGGGACGGTGGACCAGATTACAAGTGCAATCCGTGAAGATGACCACAGAGCTTGCTCGTGTCGTTGAGCCCGGATTAACCCCGCGCTGGCGACTATAGTTGTTGTAAATCGTGCCATTCTGCCCTCCTTGGGAATCTGGGACCCAATTTACGGGGGGG
>SRQM01000429.1:0-23150 GCA_018360465.1 Claviceps humidiphila
GAGTTTTTCTTGTTAGTTAGTCGGTCGAATCTCGTGGATCACACCCTAAAAAAAAAAAAAAAGCCACGCTGCAACGCAGGATCCACAATAGATGCCCCTAGCGAAGTTACGGCGCGTAGTCGATCGTCGGTGTGCTTCAAGTCGACCCTGTGAAGCTGCCCGTTCCTTCTTTTGTTCCTTTTGTTCGAGTTTCGTCCCTTTCCCCTTTCCACTTTCCCCTGATGAGCCTTTGGTGTGGATCAGCTTCCCCAGCACCCGAAGCTCCATATCCCTGAGAGACGGGGCGATCGTCTGGATGCATGGTTCCGGCGGCACTTGTCATTCATGGGTACCGAACATATGTACCTACGTATCTTGTTCGATCTGTTTGAAAATAATAAAGACCCGTAGGCGCAGGCTGTTCTGATGCCGAGTTCGGGTTTGATGCTTCAGCTTCAGCATCACTCCTGCCTCACTTGGATCAGCTCGGGTGTGTTTCCATCCAGACTGTCCAACTGCGCCAAGCCTTGGGCGGTGCACCCCGCGACGTCTGACAACAGAACACTTGTGCCGAAACACAACTGTAGCGAGCCGCCAGCAACGTGGCCGCTGTGACTTTGTCGATATACCTAACTCGTACGGTAGCGGGCGAGCTGTACGACAGTACGAGGCACTTGGGCCAGGAAATTGAAAACTCAGTGTGGCCACATGACCAGTCGCGAGATTGCATCGCACAGCGCGAGAGCCAGCAAACACCGGGTTCCTCCCCCACAACAGGGGCCGCGCATGCTTGCTCGACTCTCGAGACGCCAGTGCTGTGCGCGGTAAACGGGTTACGGAAGCAACACCATCGCATCCTTCAAAAGCCTTTTCTCGGCGGCTCGTTGTGCCCGGCCGATACTTCGTAATATGTACATATGTACCTATGTATGCATACGTACGAGTAGATCGTCTGCTGGACGCGTTTGAATTTGAATCCTCGGCTCCTTCGTCCCCGCTGGATGGCGTAGCGGAAACCATCCGATGGCGCCGGCTGCACAATGGCTGCCTGGTGCCTTCAGCCTTCATCCCTTGGCCGCCGTGTCCACGACAAGCATAGGAAATGCGCAACTTACCTACATACAAGTTACAGTTGCATAGCCGGCTCGGCTCCGTGCTTCACACTCGCGGTCCACCCCACACAGCCTGCTAGAGGGGTGGGTGTGTGTCTATTCGAGCTTGTTCATTGTCGGTCCACGCGAGGTCGTGCAGCATGCTCAATCGAGTTTCTTGAGTTTCTCAAAGCTGCCTGTGGCGTAAACGTGTATGTAATGTTTTCCATCTACATATTCATTATACGTTGGGGCAATAAATGACGGAGTGGCAAAGGTGACGAACTCGAGGGCAGGAGCGACCGGCGAATGAAAAGGAGGGGAGTCACGTTGATGTTGCTCCTCCAGGGAAGGGACCAGAACCAGTAGGTATCACAGGTAGGTACCTAGGTATCGACTCTCCAGATTTCAAACCCCCACAATTGTGATATTTCACGCAAGTTGCAACTGAACGCGTCTAAGCTTTTCCTTCACGATGCATCGACCTGCGCGGCATGCGAGCAAGGAAAGTCGTGTCGACCGTGGTATCTCCCTACCAGGTATTGAACGATCCCCTTAAACCCGACTACATACGTCTCAGTGCGAGGCTCTTTCCGAAGGGCTGGAGCAAAAAGATAGATCATCAGATTCCTCTCAAACACCAGAAGGGCTGACTGACGACACTTTTGTACATTCGAAGTTTGACAAAACGCAATGCTTCGTACCGTGGGCTATACCTAGGTACCTAGTGTCCGATAGAGATCTGTGACCTGTCACGACTCACGATTCACAGGCTGTCAAGCATGCCTTTGCAGTCACGAGCCACTACAATCTACCTACTCCGTAGGTACCTATTTCTTGGACCAGCGGTATATACCTACATATCGAGTCATCGAAGCCTGCTGAGCCGCACCCCACTGTGGATATAAAATCCGAGCTGGATGACCCGAAGTGCCGGATACACCTGTTCTGGTTCATGTACCTATGTACATATGTATACCTGGTTACGGATTAGGTATCAACGCAAAGCAGTGTCGTTGCGTTTCACTCCAGTACAGCTTGGAGTTCATGTTGATCAAAACCTGGCAACATCATGACTTGGTCGCTGGCCTTGGACGTAGCCTATCAGTTATATATCGCAGTGGTCACTACTGATTGCGACTGATTGTACCTAGCTGACAGCACGGTATTGTACAAGTCCGGAAGGATGATCGAAGGTATAATATTTACTGCTTCGGAGAGGCGGTTGGCGAAAGGCTACCTACATGATATTGATGGTATAACGGCTAACACTCGTAAACAGTGCCTGCATCTAACTACATGAGACCGTTTCGACAAACCATGGAACTCTGTACAACCTCCATGCGGTTTTGCAACTGCGACTTCAACCTTGTCTGATGCAAAGCCAGGCTTTCAAGTTGGTCATCTGACTTCAACACAATCGTACGAACGGCTGAGCTCCACCGCCAACTCCGTCCGATCCCGGCATCGGGCGACCGTGGGGCTGTAGTATGTACTAGGTACTCCATACCTAGGTACCTTAGGTATGGAGTACCATGGGTAGGTATGTAGAGCCTAGGTACCTACTATGTACCTATACATACACACAAGCGCGCACAGAGTCCAGACTCCACAGACACATCGACCCTTGCTGTGAAAAGGGTTCCCGGTTCTGTGGAGATGGCGGGCTCATTTCGAACTGTCCAGGCGGCTAGGTTGAGACACTTGCATTCCCCAGAAGCCGGAGCAAATTAAGAACCTGAGTGCGGCAGGTTTTGCGTTCCTCGCAGCTCGACTTGCGGCATTTCCTTTTGTTCAATGAGTCTTGATGCGGAAGACCCTGAGCTTCTTATACATACGTGGAGCGTGGAGATTGTGCATTCAAAGTTCAAGGCCAAGTTATTATGTGCGCAGCGTGTCACCACTTGGCGCCGGCGGACTTGTCACACAATACGGAGTACACAATACCCAATTTTGGGTCCGCCGGAAACTACTTCAAGGGTCCAGCCGACGCCACAGCCTTCCCGAGGCAAAGTACATACATACGTACATACCTATGTATGTACATAGGTACCCAGGTACATACTCCGGAAGTAATGTTGGGGATTCTGGAAAACAAGCATGACTACAGAGTAGGTATACAATTCATACGCCATGTTTCTGGTCGATAAAACAACGATCACGGGACATACCTACCCCCGCGTTGGTTGTATGGACGTAGATACCTACTACACACCTACGTCACGATACGCAAATCAAACTGGAACTGGTGCCAACACTGAGCTCACAAACAGCACGACCTCGAAGACCAGCCTCACCTGGGACCAAGGCAAACGGACTGCCCTGGACAACGCCCTAGCATCTCCGTTGTCGGATCCCTCTTCTACAAGTGAAGGGGTCTTAAAATTTCCCACTGCCCACTGCCCACTGCCAGTCCGTCAGCCGTCAGCCGTCAGCTTTCAGAGGAGAAAAGGCGCCGGGAAACAATGGAGGAAAAAAAAGCAGAGGGTGTACACCGAGTACGCCCACTCCTCATCGTGGCGTCCAGATGTATCCGTGTGAGCGTAGCCGGGCATCCGGCTAACTGCCATCCTGACTACCTAGGGTCTCGAGTGGCGCGCTACGAAGTACATACATACATGATACGGAGCAGAGCAGCAAGACTTGAAGCCCGAATGTTGGCACAACAAGGGCAGGGGTCCCACGAGCCGCCACTCCGACCCAGATTGGAATCCCCACCAAGGGGCTCCGTGCTTCAGGGCAAAAGATTTCGTCTCCAAACCGCCTTGAGACAGACCCGCATTCGGACTTCTCGACTGGGCCATCGTCGACCCGTTTGTCACCTAAATAAATCTCACTCTGGATTGACATTCCCTTCGCTAAATTCTATATATTGTCCATTCCTTTTCTGCCATCTCCCCGAGCGATCCGCTCACACACACACACACCTTCTTCTCCTCTTCTCATACAATTCCCTCCAACGAGAACTTCCTTCTCTACCTTTCCGATACCTGGCCTTCTCCTCAACGACATTCCCAGTCACCTAGCTTCTAAACCACTTCCCTAACAAAACAAACCGCACAAATTGCAATGTCGTTCGCCGCACGAAGCGCTCTGCGGCTCACCAGAGCCGCCACTCCTCTTGCTACCCGTTCGCGAGCTGGCGCACGCCTGTTCTCTGTCACACGCACCAACGCCGTTTCTAGCACTGCGCAGAAGCAGGGAGTAGTCCGGGAGAAAGAAATTCCAGTCACAGTGTATCCCGCGGGCCAAGCCCAAGGGGATAAGCACACTGTTCGCATCTCCGACAGTGCTGGTCAAGTCCCCCATGACAGCCCAGCTCCCCCTGTGGAGCACGATGCCGTGCAGCCCCTGAGCAAGAGCGTCTTCGACTCAATGCCTCACACCATGCGCAACATGAGCGTATACGGCAAGGTCATCATCGTATCTGGTGGTGGACGTGGCTTGGGTAATAACATGGCTCGCGCATGCGCCGAAGCAGGTGCCAAAGCCATCGCCATTTTCGACGCAAACCAGGAACTCGGTGATGAGGCTGCTGCCGAGCTCCATGAGAAGTCTGGACTCCCCGTCTCATTCTTCAAGGTGGATGTGCGTGACGGAGCTGCCATCAACGCGGCTGTCGACTCCGTCGTGGAACTCTATGGGGCTCCCGACGTTCTGGTCAATGCCGCCGGTATTGCAGACTCAAACATTAAGGCGGAGACATACGACCCGGCCATGTTCCGCCGCCTCATCGACATCAACTTGACGGGCTCGTTCCTCATGGCGCAGTCTGTTGGCCGCGCCATGATGGCTGCTGGCAAACCTGGAAGCATCGTTCTCGTAGCCTCCATGTCCGGCACCATTGTCAACTACCCGCAGGAGCAGAGCTGCTACAATGCTTCCAAGGCTGGTGTTATCCAGTTTGCCAAGTCGATTGCGGCCGAATGGGCCAAGTACAACATCCGGGTCAACTGCATCTCCCCCGGCTACATGGACACTGCTCTGAACCGTGTCCCCGCTCTCGAAGCTCAGAAGAAGATTTGGAAGTCCATGACCCCACAGGACCGTCTGGGTGGTGTTGACGAGCTGAACGGTCTCTGCGTATTCCTCGCGTCCGACTCGTCTCGCTTCATGACGGGCTCTAACTGCGTCATCGACGGCGGGTACTCTTGCTACTAGTGGGGAGTGTAGAAATGGAAGTCTTTTGTTGTCGGAGGATCGATAGGTCCGCAGCAGGGGATTCTGTAAGAGTTGGTGCTAGGAGCAACAAATCATGTTGGTCAGGGTTGACATGCTAGGTGTTTCCATCATGCTCCGTTTCCTCAGGTCAACGAGCCATCGTGGGCTGTTGCCAACCCACCACGCGTGATCATTCCCTCGACTGTTTATGCTTTTTATTCATGTTTTTATCTGTCTTGTTTGGCGTTACGGATTCGCCTTTCTCTTTTGGTAAATGTCTTTTTTTGTATATTTCTCTCTCTTCTTCTATTATTGCACGCACCGCCACATCTGTGTTGTGGGCGAAGGGACAGAAGGGAAAAAGCGATACTGAAAGTCAGCATAGAGACCGCATGGCGATTGATTTCAGAGCAAATCTTTGTATTTTGACTCCATTTGGAAAGGAGGGGATCAAGAACTCTTGGATGGTTCACTCTTATGACATATGCTTTATCTCGGAGTATCTGTGTGTCTTTGTGTGTCTGTCTAATTCTTCGCATGAATTAAACTAAACGCCCTCCAAAGTGACGGTCTATCTGAGCCCATCAGCTCGCCCAAAATCTCATCACCGCTTCCAAACACCGCAGATCCCGATGAGTACTTCTAGCTACAGTAACAAAAGCTACTTCATATGTACGTCCAGGGATAACCGCCAGGCCTTCCCGCCCTAGTCCACACACATGGACAGCAATTGGTGGGAATTGCGAACCAAGATATCGTTATCCTTGCGACCCCTTGAGCCAAGTTTTCATGCGCTATGTACTTACATACTACATAATGAAAACGTGGTTCACCCTTGCCGGGCCGTCCCGATAGGCTATATCAGGAGTGACTTAATTATGCGCCGCAACTTCCCCCCACACGTCAACGGCAACACAGACACAGCATGTATAGAGTTTAGAACAGACAAGACAAGGAACGGAACCAACGACGCGCTTAATTTTCTTCAATGGAGCCATGAAGGCGGGATATACTGGGTCTGTGCTCACGTCCAGTCCAGGGGACATGAGCCCACGTATCTCTCTCTTTCTCAGTTAGGTATCAGAAATGCCTCTTCTTCCTTCTTCTCTTCTTCCCGACGTCTCAGTTTACTCTATTTTTCTCCCCTTTTTTTTGTGAGTAGTGAGTACCTTCTCTTTAGTCTCTCTTCCTTCAAGGTTTGATGCATTGGCCGCCCCCCATGTGGCATTATGAGTCAAGTTCGCTCAAATATACCTCCCACGTGCCCCCCTCTGGGTCTATGTACGCTCCACGATCTCATTCTCCCTCGCCAACTTGGTCGTAATTCTAGGGAAATAAAGATACCCTCCGCTGATGATATTGTCCCGCTATTTGCTTTCAATAATACAGCCCATCTCCCATTTTTGCAAGCTTCAGGGCCGCCTTTGTGGCGGGCTACATGCAAATTCGGAAAACAGAGTAAACGCTCGCTTGGTCACGTAACGAAATACGTAGGTATATATTCATTTCCCCCTCCTCCTCCTCCTCCTCCTCCTTCCATTCCTCCCCCGGCGACGGCCTCAGGTGTTCAATCACGACCTTCGTAACTTGTCCAAGGCTCTTTGCTGCTGAGCGAGTCGTACCAGGGGTGCCAATTGGCTTATGTCCACACAGTACTTCATCAACTCGTGCTGTAGTACAAGAGTGGGTTAGCAGGGCAACACAACAAGATTCAATGAGCCAACAACAAAAGGGGAGAAAGACGTACCCTGAGCAAGTCATGCGCACTAGCCCTCTTCTCCGGATCAACCTTTAGAGCAAAGTACAAGAAATCCCGAAACACGTGCGACAAGTGTTTCTCGCTCCTGATTCGGGGCGTTCCCGTCGTTGCAATCAGCCATAACGCCCGTAGCGGTGACTCCGTCAGGTACGGCGGCTCTCCCTCAATCATTTCAATAGCCATGATGCCGAGAGACCAAATGTCCACCTTGCGGCCGTACTCTTTCCTCGTGACGACTTCAGGGGCCATCCAGTATGGCGTGCCGACCATGGTGGTTCGCTTATTTTGGGCTTCGTTGATGGTAGCGCAGAAGCCAAAATCGGCTGTTCAAGAGAAGGTAGGGTATACGTTAATGCCAATTGGACTTCGAGAACACTCATTTGGGCATTGTTCCAATATGTACTATGCAAGGGCCGACGGACGGCAAGGGGAAGGGCAGAACGGGAAGGATATCTCGTACTCAGCTTGATATGCCCATCACTAGACAATAAAATGTTATCCGACTTGATATCCCGATGAATGACGCCCTTGGAGTGAAGATGCTGTAATCCCTTCAACGTCTCCCGGCACACCGTCGCGATTTGGCCCTCCGTCATTACATTGACCGTGACAACGTCCGTCAAGCTGCCTCCCTCCATAAACTCCATAACCACCCAGAGCTCTCCTGCACAGAGGTAGCTATCGATAAAGTTTACAATATTGGGATGCGAGCTATCCTTCATGACGAGGATTTCATTAATGATGAGCTCCTTCTTCGGCTGCTGCTCCAGATTCATCTGCTTGATCGCCACCAAGCGATTCGTGCCCCTTTCGTAGCCTGTAAATACACCACCAGATGCGCCTTGACCGATTTTGGTGAAGCTGCGGAATACTTCCCGTGGATCTCCCGCGGTACAGATGCGTTTGAGTGAGGCGACCACATCGACGCCATTGTTTTGGCGGGGCCTCGCCCTCGGCCTCGTGCCAGGAATGGGGCCAGGATTAATACCGGCGAAGGCAGGTTGCTGCTGCTGCCGCATGGGCAAGGCATGGGTTTGGCCGTTTACTTCTCCCTGTCGAGCATACGCTGCGGTTTGATGCGGACTTGGAACAGGTGCTTGAGGCTGTGGAGTTTGTCTCTTGCTGGAAGATCGTACGATGTGACCGGACATGGCGGCCTGAGCTTGTGCCAGAGCCTGCTCATGTTGTTGCAGCATCATCTGCTGCTGATACATCGCTGCTGCTGACTGTCCGGCTGAAGGTTGGCCACTCATCTGTGGCGTAGGTGGGCTGAATGGTGGTGGCGCGCCGTTAGCACGTGAGTTAGATCTTGATCGATGCTCTTCTGGTAGCATGGGCGCGCTATCCCTTCGCTGCACGTATGGAAAGTCGTCATGCGGCTGCTGCGAGATGCCGAGGCCAGTGTCTTTGGGTGCCGTTTGGGCATTCGATGGCACAGTTCGGTTATTCATGCTGACGGGTGGCTTCGGGGCTGGTCGGCTGGGCACCATGTCTCTGCCAGGGGCAGCCCTCGACGGAGGAACTGGAGGTGGCGCTCGGGGATTCTCAAAGCTCCCTGGTGAGTGTACAAAAGGGAAGTCAGTGACTAACGTATACCGTGCGACGAAACCTTCGGAGAAGAACACACTTACCCATATAGTTTGCGGGATACATGGCAGGTGGTGATGCGGGTGTATTGAATGGGCGTGTATCTGTTGGTCCGGCATTATGGAACTTTTCCAGGCTCTGATCTTCGGGTGGCCGTTCAGTCGTTTCCTTATAAAACTGCAGAATATCAACCATAGTCTGGGGGTTCTCTCGCCGCTCCTGTTCCGGAATACCGCTTTCGTTTATTAATCGCTGCCATTCCTTTGGTAGTCCCTACGAGCAGCAACGTTAGCATTGTCCATGGAGATTTTGTCGACTTGTAGAAATCGGCGACAGCTTCACATACAGTGAACATGCCAGTAGAGCTATCGTATCCTACGTGGGTGACATGGACGGGGTTCTCAGGCGCCGAGATGACGGGCTTCTTCTGGGACCCAACCAAGCTGGTGACAAATCCCGAGAAGCCAGATTTCTTCCGCAGCATAGGCGGCTTCGAATCCTTGGCCTCATCTGAATTCCGCTTCGATCCCACCACGTCGGATTCGGACACACTGTCGCCCTGACTCTTTTCCGAAAGGGCAGGATCCATGCTACTAAAGCTCGGCGACGATCGCAGTGCGGGGCTCGCAGAGTTCTGGTCGGCACTCATTGTATTCGGTGTGGAAGACATGGCTGATGGTTGGATCGATGTCCGCGGGCTGATGTACTTGGTAGACTCAATGCGGCTCAAGATGGCGGCGCCGTCAAAAGGCGCGCCAAGCAGGTCGTCGGATCTCACTCCGCTTCCTCGGCGACTTTGGGAGCCGGACGGTCGAATTGGGCGGTGCTCAAGTTGTGAAGCCGAAGCAGCGGCGGTGGATGAGTTGCAGGTAGCGACAAAGCCTTCCTGAGTAATACTGGACGAGGCATTCGACGGCCAATGGGAGAGAGGAGGCTGTCTGGGCGAGGAGTTGGCGGAGACGCGGGTGCTGGCAGCGGACCGCGCCGGGGGAGCGCTGGGAGCTCGGCGAAGACTCTGCAAGCTATGTTTGCTACCAAGCGACTGGCAGTCGTCGAAGTTGGACGAGGAGCGGGAGTGTGAGTGTGAGGGGTACTTCTTGATGAGCTTGCGCCGAGCACTGCTGCCGTCGAGGGAGGAGAGGGACGAGGCCGGACCGTCCATGATGCTGCTCGAGGAGCTCGCCTCAGCTAGCAGGGAAAACGCTCAGGTCGCAGAACAGCTGGTTGGGCAGAGCAGCAGCAGGAAAAGCGGTCCTTGGCGGGCGCGTGTTGTGGTGAACGCCAATTCGACGTCTTTGTGTTCGGAGAAGCACTTTGTTTGTCGGTGGGTTTCTCTGGCCGCGAGTAGAAGCGAGCGGGAGGGCGTAGTTGGCCGCGGAGCCGTGGCGGCCGCGTGTGTATTGTGACTATTGTCCGGCTTCACGACTTCTCAGTGGCGGATCGAGTCACAGGAGCGGGGCGGAGCGCAGGTGATTTGCCGGCGCTGGTGCCGTTGCGCCGCCGGTGAAAGTTGGGGCACGTTGGGGGGAGTCTCGCAGCCTATCGACCCAGAAGCCAGGTCGCACCACGTTGCCTGCAGCGTAGCAGGCCGCTGCGTTGCGCCGTCTCCAGCATTTTCCGACGTGTCCTACGCGAGTCGTCCAACCGCGCATTCACATCGAGCGTGTCGAGGCTCGGGATATGTATGTATGTATGTACATATTGTATGTACTCGAGTACTAGGTACCTAGATGTGGATGGCTTGGAGTTGCGGGGGCGGCTGGGGGGGCCCTGAATGTGCTGAACGACTGACTTCTACAGAGAGGTACCTAACCTAATGTACTCCGTAAGATGCTGGATGGCTGATTGGTGAATGGCCGATGGGTCCAACCCGGAGTGCGGAGGGCAAGGGCGGGGTTGCGTGATGTGATCGATGGGGAAAGGCAACAAGGCCACGGGGAGACATGGTTGCATCTATAATGCATACTCCGTACGTACTCCGTAGTTCAGAAATTAGAATAGGTAGACAGCTGCTACCTACCTACATACTCCGTACAGTTTAGCACTTTGTCCGGTCCGGCGAGTAGGTACTGTCTGGCATGATCTTGCTGCCCTGGCGGGGTGGTTGATGGCGGCCCAACTTCTGCACAAACCCCGCGGCCGAGGTCGTCTTGTTGGGACAGCACATCAAGCCGAGCGCGGGTATTCAGACTCGGCTATGTGAGTCTTTTCTACTCCGTATCGCTGCTCCAAATTGCTGGTCTGTTCTTCTTTCGATATCATGGTATCCTGCCGACGAGGAGCACAGTACCGCCACAATGCCACCACAATACGCCAACCATAATGCCATCACAATGCCATCACAATGCCAAACACCAGGCGACTACATAGCTGCCCACCACCCTCAAGCGGGGGGCTTCTGCTTTGTTCTAGATGGATCTGCAACACAAGTCTGTTCAGTTCAGTCTTCTCACAGCTGACTTGTCAGTGATGGTCCGCAAGCCGATTCTCTGCAGACAGGCGGCAACGTCACGCGTCCGGGGAATTGAGGACGGAAATCCGAGAGGACGCACACTGTTCCCTGTGACCTACAACCTGCAACCTGTAACATCCCACGACGAAAGGAATAGGGCCTGTCGGCAATGTCTGCAAGCTCAAATGTGTGACTTGTATGTACGGAGTAGCTGCCTCTGCCGCTGCCTGCCATCAACGCATCGTACACTGCTGAATGAACTTTCCACGAGTGGCATCATTGCCGAGCGAACATGTAATGTACACGTATGTATGTACTTATGAGTGGTGATTATAATAATAATGAGTGGTGATTGAGTCTATTTTTGTCTTGTTTAGCGCGCACTTGTTTGGTTCGGCTTGAACTTTGCTCTGTCTTGACCAAGTTGACTCTTGACTTGACTCTTCGCTGTGGCTTGCGGCCTTGCCCTACTAGCCCCAACTCGTCGCATTCCTGTTGTCTGCTTTGCAATCCAGGTCAAACCCTAGGTATGTACTGAGACTCTGAGCTCTCATAACAGACTACAGCCCTAATCATGCACTTTTATACCTTAGGTAATTCCTGCCCCCTTATGTACACGTATGGTCAGGTCAAACAATGCCATGTCACTGGTCAGTGGTCACTGGTGACTGAACCGGATCGTGGGCCGATGGCGTCCGCGCCTGAGTTGCACGGCGTCGACTCTTTTCTCTACAGCACACACGGTACCTACATACCTGGTATTCATGCCATGTTCTGTTTCGAGCAAAGTCGGTGATTTATATATGCAAGTATATACACGACAACGGCGTTTTGATTCCACACCTCAGAAGCATATGGATGCCTTCTGAAGAACGTTTGTCAGGTATTTGCTAGCTAGTCCGGTCGAGGGTCGCGGGGGTCGGGGCTCCTTCTTGAAATTGATCCACTGTTTGTTGAGCTTCACCATGCCATTTCCATTTTCAGGTATCAAAATTTTCTTCTCTGGTGTACACATTACCATGCAGATGAAACTCATGCATTATTGCTGTCGTAGACATCGTTTCACAGGCAATGCAATCACTTGTACGGAGTAGACTTGGGGGCTTAGGTACTGCCCACACTATCAACGAAATCGATAGGTTGTGGCCTCACCCTGAGTGATCTTGGCCACGCAGTGTAGACCGATGACCCACAGGAAGAACTCGAGTTTTTAATTCATCAAGCGGTGGCTGATCAACGGTTTGGATTGTCGTACATACAAGTTTTTTTGCGACGTTTCGTGCCATGTTCTCTCCAAATCACTAGTTCTACGTAGGGTAGGCAGAATAGCTCGATACAGCCTACAGGCGGCGCCACAGGAGCCGTCGTGCGATTCTGGTGGGGAATTTCCTCAGGGCGTGATTAGCTCCACTTTCCGTGGCCATTGAGGCCAGAATTCCAGCAGATTTCCAGCTCTCCAGGAGTCCAGAGGGCCGGGCTTGTCTTCCCCGGAGACCCTCGACCTCCTGTCATCTTCGCCACGTCAACTACCCCTTACCATCTCTTGCGGCTTCATCTCGCCCGGCCTCTCTCTGGTTCCTGCTTCTTCTGGTTTATCCCTCTGGTCACTGGTAATCGTTCAAAAAAAACAATATCTACGCTCTCCGAGTAAGACCTTAGGCACGTCAGAAGTCATCACCCTAGAAGAGACAAGCATCGAACTGCATAGAGAGAAACAAGCTAGACAAGCTCTGTTGAGAAGCATTCCGACAGGTGAAAGATACTGTACGTCTCCACGAGTGTAGAACTTCTATCTTACACCTCAGAATCGACCTTCCAACACCCCGTTCGCCTTGAAAGAAAATTGTCACAAAACTTTGCTGACAGCCTATTGATGTAGCAAAGACTTGAACAAAGTGTTTTGTTTGACGCAGAGCTCGCCATTTTCGCGCACGACTCGTCTTATAATTTCTATTCGATCGTTCCAACATGGCTACTGACGAATCCATCGCCCAGAAGCTTCTTCAGAAGCACGCCGAGGATCCCCACCATCCCACCGTTGAGGATGTCCCGGACGAAGATCTTGCCCCTCAGACCGCCAACGAGGCCTCAGGATCCTGGACTGCACCCATGAGTGCCAAGTCCGCTGGTAAACAACAGCAATCTCGGAGCCCCAAGGCCCCTCTTGACACACAGTCGCACGAACTCTTCCCTGAACTCGGAGCGCCCAAAGGCAAGAGCGCTAGTGTTGCTCCTATCTGGGGGGCCAAGAGCAGTGCTGATGGCAAGGCCAATGGCACGGTCGCCTCTTCCAATGGAACCTCAAGTCCCTCAATCCAAGCACCCGCTGCTGCCACTCCACCCAAAGCGTCGACTCCTGCTGTGTCCATCCCCGGTCGCAACGTCGAGACTGTGACTTTGGAGCCTCAATTTATCCTCCCCCGTGGCCAATTGAAGCGACCGATCCCGGATATCGTGAGAGAAATCAATCGAAAGTCTCGAGCAAACATCAATATGGCGACGGCCTCCAATGGCCGTCTCCGATTTGATGCCACTGGTCCTCAGGAGATTGCTCAACAGGCTCTCAAGGATCTGGTACAGCAGATAGGCACCAAGGTAGGTTCACGAACCACATCGCCTGCTATACGTCTCATGTCATATTTCAGCACACTAACGTCGTGTAGATACTGATCAAAGTCCCCATCCCTTACTCGGCCCGAGCATTCGTCATCGGAAAACGCGGCTCTGTAATTCGCACCTTGCAGGAGAAAACTGGAGCCAAGATCCAGTTGCCCAAGGTGGAGGACAACGCACTCCTAGCCGACGACGACGAGGCTACCATTGATGTTATCGTGGAGGGCAATGCGCTTTCTGCGGCTTCCGCTCGTAACGAGCTCCTGAAGATTGCCAATGAGCGATCAGCCAACGTCCAGACCAAGGTTCGAGGTGTTCCCCTGGCCTTCTATCCCTTTATTGCCGGATCTGGAAATAAGCTGGCCCAGGAGTTGGAGAAAAAGCATGGAATTCAGATTCGGGTTCCTTCCCACCAGGCCGTCTCACGAGCAGCAGTCCCTGCAGCTCCTCAATCAGGCGAGCGTCCTATTTTCACCCCTGCTGGAGCCGACGACGACCACATCCAGCTTGCCGGTGATCGAGCTGCCATTCAGCAGGTGCGCGCTGATATCGAGCGTCAAGTCGCAGAGCTCCATAAACAGCTTGAGCTTGAACAGCTTTCCATTCAGAGAGGTCGCCATCAGTTCATCATCGGCGAGCGCGGCGTACCGTCCGATGACTTCTTCACGGAGACTGGATGCGCCATCATCCTTCCCTCTGATGACGAAGATGACACAGTCACCATCATTGGTCCTGCCGAGCGAGTGCAGGCCGGCCTCGAGAAGGCCATGGATCTCGCCATGGGCATGCAGATGTCAAACATTGACATTGCCCGATTTCACCGCAATGCTCCTGGAGGCGCCTCTGCACATGCTGGTAATGTCACTCGTTACCTCCGTCAGCGGAAGGAAATTGATCGTCTTGAGAAGCTGTACAACACTCACATCAATACTCCATTCTCTCAGGACGGGGCTTTGCCTTGGGAACTCTACTCCCGAGAGGGCAAGAACGCCATTCGTGCTCAGTCCGAAATCACTGGCATCATCAATGCCCACCCTCCCTCTCGCTTGCACCCCATCAACGTCGACCCATTCTTCCACCAGCACTTGCGCACCGATATCACCCCCAAGGTGAAGAAGGAATATGGTGTCCAGGTTGTTGTGCCTGAAGTTTCGGAGACGGAGGCTTCGGTTCTTCTAGTTTTCGAGGGCGCCGACCCAGTCGAAGGACCTTATCAGTTGCCTAGAACGAAGCCCTCGGACACAGATGTGCAGGCGTTCAAGAAGGCCCTTGAGGAAGCCGAGAAGCATATTCTGAGCCTCATTAACAAGCAAGAAGCTCTCTCCAGCGTTTCTCTGGATGTACCTGCCAAGTTCCACGACAGACTTCGACGGTTCATTAAGAAGGAGCAAGAAAGTCGTTCTACGGATCAAATTCCTGTGAGGGTGACCAAGGTTGGGACTACCGTAACGCTACGTGGCCCTCAGTCGGCCGTCGAGTCTCTCGCCTCTAAAGCCCAGGCTTTTGTTGAGCAGGAGAAGGCAGACGAGAAGGAGCGAGGCTTCACGCTGATGTTTGATTTCCCCCAGAAGTTTGCCAATCATCTTATCGGCAAAGGAGGCAGCAACATCAAGGAACTTCGAGATCGATTTGACGTCGAGATTCAGGTTCAGGAGGGACAGGTCGAGCTCAAGGGACCCAAGGCCAAGGCTGAAGAAGCTCGTCGTTATATCCAAAATTTGGGTCGCGCATTGGCCGATGAGACGACTCATATCATGAAGATTGACCCCAAGTACCATCGGGAGCTCATCGGTACGCAAGGCAGTCAGATTAACCGCCTTCAGACTCGATACAAGGTGCTCATCTTCTTCCCACGCTCGGCGAAGGAAGCGTCCGATGAGCAGTCAAACACGGGTGCCGTTAGCGATGCCGGCAAGCCTCGTCGTCAACAGGCTCCTGACGAGGTCATTATCCGTGGCCCGAAGAAGGGTGCCGATGAAGCACGGGACGAGATTTTCTCTCTCCACAAGTATCTGGAAGAGCACTCTGTGACGGCCACTGTGCCGGTGCAGCAAAAGCAAGTCGGATCTCTCATCGGCCAAGGTGGTGCTGCTCTCGATGAGCTGCGGCAAATGACGGGTGCTCGTATTGATGTACCCGCCGAGCGAGATGCCGATATTGTCCAGATCTCCATCAAGGGAACTGCTGATCAAGTGGCCAAAGCACGCAAGGCTCTTGAGGAGAAGCGAAGCATCTTTGACGACACGATTGTTGAGACGATTGAGGTAGACAAGAAGCATCACAAGGCCTTAATTGGCACCGGCGGTATGTATTCTATGTAGTCACTTGACTGGACCCCCCCCCCCCCCTGGTTTCATGCCGCGGGGGCTTAGCTTTTGCTTCTGACTGACTTTTCTCCCTTCTCAGGTGCTTTTCTCAAAGAACTTGTTGTCGGAGCCGGTGGCTCTGACGATAGGCGAGAGCTTGCTCGTACGATCCAGTTTCCCAAGCGAGAAGCTGACGGAAACACCATCAAGGTCGAAGGACGCACCGAAGTTGTCCGAAAGATCATCAAGCGTATTCAGGAAATCGTCGCCGAACGTGACAGCCAGATCACGGAGGTTATCGAGGTACCAATCGAGAATCACCGATCTCTCATCGGCCGTGGTGGCGATACCAAGCGTGAGATGGAGACCAAGTTCTCCGTTTCAATTGATGTACCCAGACAGGGTGACGGTAAGACTGGTGTGAAGGTAACGGGCCGTCCGGAGAATGTGTCCCAGGCCAAGGACCACATTGCCAGTCTCATCAAGCAGCAGCAGGGAGAGATCATTCAAATCCCCCGCAACGCTCACCATGCTGTTTCCAATAACGGCCAGCTGTTCTGGCAGCTCCGAAACAATCACCAGGTTACCGTAGATCACGCAGGACATGCCATTCCCGCCAAGTCCAAGCCTGACAGCTCGGCCCGAGCCAACACGGATTCACTGCCACTCATTACCGATGACGCTGAATCGACGGCAGATGCACACTCGTGGAAGGTTGTGCAGACCGTGTCGACGGAGGAGGGAGAGATTCCTTGGGTCTTGCGAGGCAGCCCCGAGAATGTGCAGAAAGCCAAGGACATTATCCACAAGGCCTTAGAACAGTCCAAGAAGAGCGACTCAACAGGTTATCTGATTCTTCCTGACCCAAAGACGTACCGTTTCGTCATTGGCCCCGGCGGCTCCAAGGTGAACACCATCCGACAGCAGAGCAACTGCAGGATCCAGGTGCCTAGGGACCAGGCCAAAGACGAAGCTATTGAGATTATTGGAAGCAAGGAAGGCGTGGAAAAAGCCAAGGATCTGATCCTCGCTGCTGTCCGCGAGGGGGAGAAGTCCCGCTCATAGATGACCGCGGGGTACGAGACATACTAGGGCAACTCTGTGGAACGACATCTCGATAGAATCTAGGGAGAGATGGAAGAGACGGAATATTACAATCACATCCACGAGGGGTAGTTGCAGAGGATGATGAAAGTGAGGCAGGCTGGAGGAAAAGCTATGGTACTGAGTAGATGATGTTTTCATGAATCGACATGTGTAGGTACCAATGTCTAATATACATACGTGTTTGAGCAAATAATACGTAATAAAGAGCTAGAATGGGATGCGTAAGTATATATGTATGTGTATGTACATATGTACATATTGTTGGCACAGGATCCCTGACCCGACAAACGTGTAAAGTTTCGTTAGTTGCCGGGAAATAGGAACAGGGAAGGCGCGACCCCACCTCGAATGGCACTTTCTTCCCGCCATCAGCCAGCCGCAACATGGCGCATGCATAAGAAAGTGTACCTACCTGCACCTGCCCCTGGCCGGCCAGCTCCTAATTATTGAACACTTTCGAGTTCTGGTGGCATCAAGGCCATGAAAATACCGTCTTTCCAACCCCTTATTGCGTCCCACCAACTTCCTTCTCCTTGACTCTACAACCGCAGTCACAACGAGGTCGCCATGGTTGCCGAAAAGTCTTTCCCGAACCCAGCACCATGGGAGTCTGTCGCTGCACACGAGCAGCTCTTCGTCCTAGTCACTGGGGCTAACAGGTAATGTTGCCCCTCCAATTCGTTCGATCAGACCCAAACGAAAATCAGGTCCAAACGAAAAAGATCCAAACGAAAAAAAGACGTTCCGTTGTTGCGATGTAGACAGGCCAACCTGGTTGACCTTGAAAGCTAATTTGGTCTCCACGTTGACAGTGGTATCGGACTCGGCATCGTCCAACACTTGATCGACGAGTTCCTGCGCTCGCGCTCCCTCAATTCACATCTCATTGTCATTCCGACGACGCGATCGAGCTCCAAATCCCGCGAAACGATCAGGCAACTGCGAACGTATGCCGTCCAGGCCTCAAAAAACTCCTCAGCCCTGGTGTCCCGCGCCGGCCCCGACTACAAGTGGCAGGATGCCGTGGCCAGAATTCACATCTTGAGTCTGACAGTGGACCTGTGCGACCTGCGCACAATCAAAGACCTCGCCTATACGCTTCGCTATGGTACTGTCAGCAACCCCGACGGCATTGAGGGCGAATATCTACGCGACATTCGGATTCCCAGGCTGGATAGCATTATATGCAACGCCGCGTACGGTGGCTGGTCGGGAGTGAACTATCCGCAGGCGGTCTTGTCCTTTTTCTCCAAGGGCATCATCCAATTGGCTACTTGGCCGGAGTTCAAGCTCGCTTTGCCAACGTGTATCCTGAACGAAAGACCGAGATACAACTACGTAAATCCCACCTCATCCTCTACTTCAACTCTCCACTTCGCTTAACAAGAGTTCTTGACTAACATCGTCATTCACATAAAACAGCCGGCCAAGCCACTATTGGGTGAAGTCTTCTCCGCCTGCGTCTTCGGCCACTACATGCTCGCACATTATCTCCTGCCTCTGCTGAGCAGATCTTCCTCTGACGAAGCACCGGGTCGCATCATTTGGTCCAGCAGTGTCGAGGCGGTCAGAAAAGTATTCGATGTAAACGATATCCAGTGCTTTAAACGACCTGAAGCATACGAGTCCGCAAAACGCCTTACCGACCTCATCTCTCTCACTTGCTCCCTCCCCGCGGCTCGCCCCTTCTCGTCCCGATTCCTCACCATTGACGATGACGACGAAGCTGCTGCCAAGCAAGTAGTCAAACCGAAGCTGTACCTCACTCACCCTGGTGTCGTGGCCAGCACACTCTTTCCCCTGCCCTGGTTCCTCTTCTGGGCCTACGAGCTCGTCCTCGTCGTATGCCGTTGGCTCGGATCTCCCTGGCACAATCCTGATGGATACCACGGCGCCAAGGCCGCTGCCTGGATGGTGCTTCAAGATCAAGAAACCCTCGATAATGAGAGGGGTGACCGCATCAAATGGGGAAGCAGCACCGACTCAAGGTTGCGAGTCGACGTAAAGAAGACGGAAGTCGAAGACTGGGGCTGGGACGGTACCCCGGAGACGGCGGACACCATTGCCGCAGACACGGCGGTTGGCGTGCTAAGGAAGTCTATTGGCCGCAAGATAGGCATACGCAATGCTGATGTCGAGAGTATCGCCGACTTTGAGGAGGTGGGCGCCCAGTGTTGGCAACAGCTGGAGGAGCTAAGGGCACAGTGGGAGGATATTATAGATGCGCAGCCATCGGGTGAGTCATCATGACCTTGATTGCTCCCTCACGGCCGGTGTGGCCGTTCATGCCGCTGTTGTATCTGTCTCTTTAGCGTGATGAGTCTCGTTGAAAACCTATACCTTTCGTAATAGATCACAATAGAATTTCTTTTCCTACAATGACTAGAGGGGCATTAGCTTGCATGAAATGGAGGAACATGCCACTCGATCCTGCCGCTAGGAACCGATCTCTTCCAGTGAGAACTGGAGAGGAATTTGTCTTGCCTTGAATGAATTTCAATCAAGTTGACAGCTGCTAAGAACAACTGTTAAATCAGGGCAAGCGCCTGACGCTGCCACCACAACGATAATGGCTTTGATGAGTATTGACACTATGTAGTGGCCAAGTGAGCGGCCTTTTCTGCTAAGGAAAGAACATGAGATAAGAAACCAAGAAAACTCCAAACCTTTCCTATTCGATATGGCATGCATTGTTACGCTACGTATTTCCTTCGACTATTACCGCGGTACCTGCCTGACCTGACGATACCAACAGTTTGACTAAAATGGACAGAGATGTCACTTGATCCTGCCTCTATATGGTATCCGAACTAGACACGAAACAAATTGCCCACATGTTATCCATTGCGTTATCGTCCCGAGACCAAAGATAAAAATCCAACAAGCCCTCGTGAGTAATTCCAACTCCGTAAATCGTAAGTCTATACATGTGAAGTGTTTGACGTAGATATCCAAAAAGAAAAAGAACTCCCCCAAGAAGTACCGTTCGTCCGTGCTCACGAAACAATCTCTATCCCAGAACGACGCCCCCTTTGATCCGAGCGAACCCGCTTCAGAACAACCATATCTTCACGGCCAAACAGCCCCAAACACAGCGGCAATGGCACAACAGCCACAGCAAGAACAGCCTGAAAAACAAGAGCACGCTTCATATTCTGGGGCGGTTTCCCATCCTCGCCTTCCGTCAGCGCATCACTAACAATAGTGATGATAGCGCCAAGGAGCTGCCCACCCGCCCAGGCAACAGTCGACGTAACCTCCGGACTCAGCGGATAACTCAGCTCCGTGAGAAATTCCAGCGCAATCGGAACCAAGGAAAAGGACGCGGCGCCGAGAACAGCCAGCACGATATACGGACCGACCACGGAGCCCGTTTCAGGCATCCATATGAAGACGAGGTAGCATAGCCCAACGATGGGCACGAAGATTTTGAGCGCAAGGCAGAAATTCTTGCTGCGGTCTACGAGGGGGGATGTGATGGCTGAGAAGGCTAGGCCGGTGACGATGAGGATGGCGCCGCCGATGCCGGCTTCGTCGTTGGAGAAGCCGTAGGGGACCATGAGTTGGCTGAGGAGAGAGGAGATGGAGTTGAAGCAGCCGACGAAGATGAAGAAGGGGATGAGGACGAGCCAGAGTTCGAGGGAGTGGAGGAGGACTTTGAAGGAGGCTTTGAGGTTTAGTTTCGGGGTTTCGGCGGCGGGCCCAACGGGGGTGGGTGGTGCGGCTGGTACGAAGAAGGCGATGATGGAGCAGGCGGTGGACTTTTTTTGGAAAAAAGAAAAAAAAAAAAGAAATGTATCATTAGCGGACTTGGCCTCCATTGTCTGGGCGCGCTGGATCTTGAGAGCGGTGGGTGACTTGTGAGATTTCAGGGAGGTTTGCCGGTAGGAGTCGGGACTTACAATGATGGAAACGTAGAGAACCATTTTGGAGATATCGGATGGCTCCTTGGCCCAGAGGGGATTAATTAACTGGCCCAACGCACCACCTAGAGGATTCGCCAGACTTGTCAACGCCGTGGCTGCGACACGGCCGCGGTTCGTGAACCACATGTCTGAGTAGCGAGTCGGAGCAGCCAGCGTAAATGGCTGCGCGAATCCGATAAGAATCTCGCCGACTAGGATGTAGGCGTAGTGGCCTTGTGTTGAGTTCGCGGAGCCGGCATATCGGATCCAGTTCCCGAGGATGATGAGAACAGCCGCAATCATAAAGGCCAGCTTTGGACCACGATGGAGGATTGCGATCGTGATGGGGAAGACGGCTACAAAAGCTAGGAAGAATGCTATGCTGACCCAGTTGATAGCCGATTTGGAGACGCCGTAGTATGTAGCTGAGATATCGGCAACAGGTGCGAATGTGAGCCACTAATTACCATCAATGGGATGGCATACGTTAGCATGTATGCGCCGCGACAAGGAAAAGCGATAGAAAGAGATGTTCGGCAGGGTTTGGGTTTGGAAGCCAGGCTTCTGGGTTGTGTGTGTCTTACATTCCACGAAACGATAATGTTCATGAGTGTGAGAGCGCATAAGCCAATCCATCGTCGCCTGTAAGTCCTGTACTCTGTTGACTGCGCAAAGCTGACACTGCCCTCCAATTCGGTGTCCATGATTCCATCCTCGTGAAGACTGCGCTCTCCCACGCGATAGTCCTCATATCCAGGCTTGCTGCTCATCCAGATTCGCCCGCCAGTCTCGTTGTCGTTGCTGCCGCTTCCGCTTCCGCTGCCGCTGCCGCCATCGACCTCCATGATAGGGCGCAATCTATGGGAAGAAAAGCGCAGGGAGGGGAGAGAGGCCGCGCCAGACTCTCAGCGACAAGCGCCCTTGGCTGGCTCTGGTCCCGAGTGCCGACACTACTCCGTAGTAAATGAGGGGAGAAAGAAGAAGATGAAGACGGACGAAGGCTAACGGCCAAGAGGGAGCAGTCGGCACTTTCGTTGCTCAGTTGGCACGTACATACGCGGCGCAAAAGCTTCCTTGCAAAGATCCCTGCGCGAAGGCAGCAAGTCAGCACAGGAGCACAGAGGAGGATTGGAATCGTTGTCGGCCCCGGTGGAGTTGCTGAAGCGGTTAATTGCTAAGTTCGCGCTTGCGGGGCTCGGCAATCTCTGTGGTATGTACCTGGTAGGCACGGAGTAGTATGTAGGTGATTTAGCTCGAATAGCTTCATTCATTCGACTCTTACACGTCCAAACTCCAGAGAATCTTGCGTACAGTGGAGTATTTCTGCTTAACGAAGCTTACCGAAGGGCCTTTCTTGTACATACGGAGTATGCAGTCAGTTGGCTGACCCATGGGATGGAAAATGAATCAGAAGCCGGGTAAATGCCTCTGTGCCTTACATCGCTGATCCGGGGGCGGGTTCGGGAGCATTAGGTACCTTAGGTAGGTACATATGTATGTATAGGTAGACGGCGCTAACTTAAACTAACGACTGCAGCATCAAGCCAAAGTCAAGAAGGCGTCATTTGATACCTGTTGATATGAACTCAGAGAAACCTTGGAGGCCCTTGGTTGGGTTCTGCTACAATACATACTCCGTACCTATGCACAGGAGTAAGCGGATTAACCTAATGAAGAACCGAGTCGGCGCATCGAGGCGCTGGGAGAAGGCCAGAAGAGGCTGTATCATTGTAAGACATGACGAAGCGACTGCGGAACCTTTGTCTTCATTCCTGTCTCACAATCTGCGTTCGTTTGTCCACCTGTACTCCCGTACATATGAGGTGGTACATACATGTATATGTATGTCCGAAATCTAGCTAGAACGCACTAGGTTACTAGGTAGCTATGGTGGCCGTGGAGCGTCGGCGAAGCTGAACATAGGTACCTGTATCCTATCGGCTAGGGGACCTTCTGAAGACCAGAGCACGGGGATCGGGCCGCGCGAAAGCAGCCCGGGATGTCTATTCCAGGGGCATTTTGAGACAATCTGCAGTGCACCGTGCATGGGAATCTGCAGCGGAGAAATTGCATCATCGGACTGGCCCGAGAGGGATGATAGACTGGAACTCCCAGGGTAAGAAGACATGGAACCGCCCCCCACTTTTCTTGGCCGCCCCCACTTCTTTTTGGAATTTCTGGCAAGTATCA